>RPOG01000141.1:600000-809637 GCA_008086565.1 Thalassoma bifasciatum
TTGATGTGAACAGATATGAAATTATTCCATTAAAAATCAGTTCTCTCCAGGTCAAAAAAGCAGTGTTGTGACCATCAAACAAAGCTCTCTGGCTACAAATGTGAGTAATTATTTGCAGGCAGTGCATATGTGAGCCTCTACATGTTTAAAATGTAAAGATGTGAGGAAACTCAGTGCCACTTATGAAAATAGCATACACAATAATAAAATACTTTTTATTTTTCTGTAGGATGGAAAGTGATTTGGCCCCATCTGTCTTTGATTCATAATTTTATTTTAGCTTGATTCTTACACTCAAAACATTATTTTATGCACACAATTAAATAGCTCTGTGGTTTTTGAAAATGAGCAAATATTGTGTTTCGCACAAAACCTTGGTGGTCTGTATCAACAAAGAAGACAGGAGCTGAGTTATTAGCCACTCAACCATCTTGTTTTGACTGTGATGTGGGTGCATGACCTTTGCCTGTGTGTGTGTGTTTTGAGGATAGGGGTTTGGAGGATGGTGAAATCTAGCTAAGTGAGACCTGCTATACCCTGACTTCTAGCTTGGAAGCACTGTGCTTTCCTTTCCTTGTTTGTGAACCATGAATGGGACTCTTTCAGAAGTTGACCTGCTGCTTACCTAACACTCTCCACCAGTTGGACCAAAGGAACCACCGCTAGCTCCCTCTGATCTGCTGCCCAGACACTTTTAGTTGTGTTATGATTTTACCCAAACACACCTGATTCACAGGACACTGGTTTTGAAACATTTCTGGTTCGTCTTGATTGCACAGTGTTTCTGTGGTCTTATGGTTAAATAGTGTTTTGTCAGCATTAAGGTGAGCAAAGAGGCCTACAGCCACAAAAATATCAGCTGCACTGGTGGTTAGGGGAAGCAAGGTGATGAGACGTCTAATTTTAAGCTTTTCAGGTTAGAGTTTGTGTCACCTTTTTTAGAATTAGCTGGAGGCTGCCCTTGTTCTTTCATTTTTGCCAGTCCAAATGTTTGGCTTACTTTTCTTGCTAAGAAACCATCAACCACAATTGATTACATTTTCTTTTTTCTGAGGGAAACCACAGAAAGCTTATTGATTTACGGTTACTTTTATTGTATATTTGTGTTTCTTATCCTGTCGTCTAAATCAAATAATAAAACCCCAGTGTCACTAGGTTATGTTATAAATAGTCATGGTTGAATGCAGACTATTCACATTAAAAGCATTAATGTGCATCATCAAGAATTTACCACCTACAAATGACCTGTCTCTCATCTTACCACCAGAGGGAAGGCAACAATCACATTATGCGCCAAAATCCCTGAGTCACCTCAAAGCCACTTTGGGAAATCTGCATGCTGCTTTGAAGATAGATTGGATCACTTATAGGGTCTCCTCCCATTAAATCAGAAATCTACAGTGGTGGTCAAAGTACTCAACTCCAGTACTTGAGTCAAAGTATTGAAACGTTTAGTCAAATCTTACTCAACTACAAGTGAAAGTCATTGCTCACAATTTTACTCAAGTTAAAGTACCAAAGTACTTACTTTTAGAGATACTTAAGCATTCAAAAGTACAGAATACATTTTCCAATGTCAGTAAGTGTCTGTATTGTTTTCTCAGTGCTTTCAATGAACCATATTACTCTCTGAAACTACTTCATGAGGTGATGACTAACATGTAGAACAACTGCTACCACAGGTCTATAGAAACACCTGTGAACACCTCCACATAAAAATGATACTTTTACAAAGGAAAGAACTGTGGCAAAATTGATTAAGAGTAACATGCAACCATTAAAACTTATGTTTCTGTTCATACACTAATTTGTCAAACCAGGAAACAGTCATAAGCTTTTTTTTCTGCTTCGTTGAAGTTCATGGATAGCAACAATTATTATATGCCAGAATTTAATGTATCATATTGATCAAATAGCTTGCACATACTTGTAAATAAACTCACACAGAAACATAATATTTAGTAATTCAATAGCCTCCTGATATTTTTGAGTAGGCTTCACGCAAGTATCGATTAATACTGACTTCTGTTGGTATCAATAATTCGATATTTTAGATCGGGCCGCCCACCACAGCTGTCTAGGTGTCTTTCAGGTCTGTTCTCAGGAAATAGGCTGCAACCAACCAGTGGTTCTGTTTTAACCATAAAAAGCCAAATGAAACTTACTCGCTGATTAAACAATTAGTTAAGGGAGGATTATTTTGAGGGTAATAATTCAATGTTTAACTAAATTCATATAAAGAAACTGCCTAACAACTAGTCAAAATTCAGAGTAATGGCAGAGTAAAGGCTTTCATACATGATAATAATGTTCCACGCATCTACGTGTCACGCCCATAGACTGTACGGTCACGCCGCCGAGTTCTGTTGGTTTCACGGAGACACTACAGCTCCCATGATACATTGCAGCGAGAAGTAGAACTACTTCCTGAGTTCAGAGGTAAACATGCTCCCATGCTTGTTAGCGTAGAGGCGACTCTAGAATGAGGCCAGTTTGTTGAATATTGAAAATCTCGTCGTTTATTTTCTTATTCGTCGGGCTCTTCGTGTGTCCAGCATGTCCGTGAACGCACCTGAGCACGAGCTGATCCAGCTGATCCACCGTCACCTGAAGGAGCAGGGTTTCCACTCAGCTGCAGAGGAGCTCCAGAGGCACAGCCCACAGGTCAACACTCAGCACACTTTATCTTGAGATTTTATTATAAACTCTGAACTGTTATTGGAAAAATGTTTATTTCTGAAAACTGTCCTCGTTTCGTATCAATCACACGCCTTGAGTTCTGAAGTTCTGAACAACTTAATCACAATGTTGCAACACGTGAACGTGTCCTCTTCTCTTTCTTACACTCTTCCTGTCACTTTTTGAACGACGGGCTCACCCCCACCCCCCCACCCCGAAAAAAACAAAAAACATAAAATAATAGAAATAATAATAATCTAATGTGTCAATGTAAATTCTTGGGTTGCAACTTTAACCCTCTGATGCATGAATTATGAAAGTCAGTGTCAGGATTATTCCTTTGAGTGTTTTAATTTGTCTTGAGGCTTGGAAACAGTTTTCCTTTTTATTTCTTCAAATATTTATAATTGAGCATTCAACATAAAACAGAGTGAAATTAATGTAAATATGACTTATTTTTTTGTTTGACTTCTTTTCTTTTTTCTTTTTGGTTATTTCATGAATAACCTTTTTTTAATGCTTTGCAAAACATTTTAACTCTCTTTCCTCCATTTTAACACTGAATAATTTATAGTTATTACACTGTTTTACCCTCAAATGTTTTTCCATAAATTAAAAAAAAATATATATATATGTTTGGAAAAAGAATTGAAAACATTTTTTTAGGCCCTAAGAAGAATAAAAATATCCTGACACAGGCTAATATGAATTTCCACCACATGAACCATTGAATTTAGGAGTAAATAACTTTTAAATAGGTGTCCACTACAGTGACCACTATGCACCACAGGGTTAAGCCAGTAGGCTAATTTCAGCAGGAAAAGTTTGTACTTTTATTGATATAAACATGTTATTTGCAAAGTTACCACTCACAGACCCAGCTGCTGCCCTCTATCTACTTATTAGGCACAAAAAAAGCAGAAACTTTGTTAATGTGACACTGTCCTATTAAGAAAACCTTTAATCTCACACTTCCTAAGCTTGCTTTTGGAAAATACAAATTTGTTATTACCTTACTGAGAAGTTACAGTAACTTTAATTCAACTTTAATGTAGTGATTGCCAAACGTCTTAAATTCCAGCTTATGTCGCCTAATTTATTAATTTTTGTTGATTATCAGACTAGAATGATGGTAGCACCAGTGTTCAATGTTACACTGGCTTATAACATTAGATGTAACAGCTGTTGCTTTTACTGCTTTGACAGAGTCCTTCTTCCATCTAGTATTGTTTTTATGCAATCATAAGAAAAGGTGGATAGTTGGCTAATTGAGACACTTCAGTATAATACAACATATGCTCCACATAATCTTTAAATCAGTCTTAAATCTTAACATTATTTGATGTTCTTTGTGTATTTTCTGCAGGAGGTGACAAATGTATCTACTTCTTTATTCGACATCTATAACTCCTGGTTGACGTGAGTTTGAGTTCTCTTCTTTTATGCTTTCAATGCTGCTGCCCCTATGTTCTGATAAAACCATATGTGTACTGAGTGTTGTTTTTTTTCTCATCAGTAACTCAAAGAGGAAAAAGAAACCAGACACCAAGTGCAAAGGAAAGGGAAAATCCCAAACTAAAGGTACGACTACTTCTCCTTTACAACTAATCGTACACTGGATTAGAGGTGTCTAACATTTCAATATAGCCAGTTCACTGAATATCATTCTCCTCAGAGTTGTATGGAAGCATATGCTGTTGAATAAGTTACAGGCAGATGAAGTTAATTGGGCAGATTTTGTGAATATATTGATTGAAGCATAGTATGAAATTGAGTTTCCTTTTCCTGTTTCATCAGCTTCAAAAACCACCAAACAGACTAAAGCCGGTGACGTCTCACACAACAAAAAAGTAAGTCAGAGGTAACTGGCACAGGTGACACTCATACACATACCATAAAACCTTTATCAGCACACAGTAATGACAACACTGATGTTTTTAACCATTTTACTTGCACACACCACTACACTTGTTTCTATTAAATGTTTATACTGAACCTCTTATTACATTTTACAGACATCTTATTTTTTAAATAAAACTTGCTGTCCCATTAGTTAAGGTCTTCTTGTTTTTTTGAGGAAATGCTGTCTTAACTCCAGCTGGGGAGAAATATAAGAACATTCTCAGTGTACCTCTTGTGAAAAGTGGCTCAGTCCTTTTCCTTACCTCTGACCAAATGAAATGATGTGATTTGATGACATCGTTACCACTAAGCCGTCTGACACAAGACTCATCTGTCGTGAGAGCAGAACCGCAAGTGAAACTTTGTAGTTATTAAAGATCTTCATATTGTGATCAGTCAACTAGCTGAGATCAAAAACTCCTCACACTGATGACTTGGTCAGGAAATTAGAAGCATATATCATAATAAATGTTGGATGATTCAGATCACATCACAGAAAATACGTTAACAATGATTAAGAAGTGTAAACCAAGAGCTGTGAGCACAGACATGGTCGCGACATTATCCAATCTTTAGCGTTTATAAAACTCACTGACTTTTCTTGTTTGGAGGACATTTGTCCCATTTTTCTTTTTATATTGCAAAACTTTAAAGCCTCTTAAAAGTCCTCCTCTGTACACAGAAGATTTTTCACATAGGAGCTCACTTAAGGACAAAGATCTTTTGTGATTAACTTACATCTTTGGCAGGGCCCAATCTTAAAATTAAGAGGAAATACTTGGAAAACATCTAAAATACCAAAATTTGAATGAAATCACCAATAGTATCTCTTTTCCCTGGAAGGTTTGTCAACACAAGGACTGGAAATGTGTGTCTCCGTTGTCTTTATAATACCAAGATTAAAGTTGGCTCTTCCTTTTTTCAGGTTTCAAGTTCAGTGAAAAAGAAAGATAAAGGTGCCACAAAAGTAAGGAAAAAAGAAAATAAGGTGAGTTTTTGTTGCATTTGAATTTTTTTGCAGTTGGTCCAGAAAGTCATCCTTGTTACCAATTACACTGTTGTTGTTTTTTCACCTTTGCCATCCAAAAAGGAAAATAAGTCAAAGAAGTCAGAGCAATCAAAGAGTGATGTTGCAGCTCCTGGAGGTGACGATTCTGACTCTGACAGCAGTCTGGATGTTGAGAAATGGAAGAAGTGGCTCATGCAGATGTCAGGTAGGCATGTGCAGGAAAAAGAGTCACTAAAGTGGATCACTCTTTTCACTTTTTTCATCCAAGTTAAACAAATAAAGTAGCAGTGTTGTCTGTGGATATGAGCATGTTACTCTGTCTTGAGTTGAAGTGAACTCAAGTTTAAGGATGGAATCTGGAAAGTGCCCTCGAACAGCCCACACCCTGGAAAACAGTGATTTCACACAACCAGAGCTGTGTTCTTGTCAGGGATGTTTCGGCATTTGCCACCATGTTATGTTTGTTTAATGTCTTCACTATGTTTACTTGGTCCACAGAGGCTGACATCACCAAGATGGAGACCTTCAATGCACTAACCTCCCCTGCACCGCCAGCACCACCCAAGAAAACAAGAGCGAGGAAACCCCGGGCAGCAAAAACCAACACCACCGCTCAAGAGACAGCTGTGGCAGAAAATCTGATGGAAAAAAGTCAGGAGAAGAATGCACCTGTGACTCCCTCTTCCCCCATCCAGAGCCAAGAACTGTGCACTACCACTGTAGAGAGTCCAGTAAAACAAGCTGTCTCCCCATCAAAGAAAACCAAAAGAAAAGCTGACACTCCAATTGAAGAAAACTCTGAAGAGACGACTGCCAAGCCCAATAAGAAGATGAAGAAAAAGAAAAAGGAAGTAAATGATGATAAAACAGAGGAGAATCCCATTGAAACTATTGGCAATGGGCATGAAAATAGAGTCACAGAGGAAGGGACTGCCGATGAACTGATGGAGGAGGAGAAACAAGTGCCAGGAAAGAAAACCAAGAAGAGGACAAAAGAAGCTGCTGATGGAGAAAATAATACTGAACAGAAAGCCGAAGAAGAAAAAGAACATGCAGAGCAATCGCCTGAAAAAATGAAAAAGAAGAAGAAGAAAAGAAAAGTTGACCCTGAGGAAAATCTAGAGCTGGCAGCCGAAGAAGTACCAGAAATTCCAGAGCAGTCAGCTGAAAAGGAGAGCGATGGTAATGAGGGAAATGTGGAACAGGTAGTTAAAGAAAATGGGGCAAAGAAGAAGAAGAAAAAGAACAGCAACCTTGGTGAAACTAAATCAGAGGAGGTGGTTGAGGAAGCAGTCTCAGAGGCACTTATTCAAGATGGGGTAAATTTGGAAGAGGTGGTCCAAGAGAAAAAAGCAAAGAAGAAGAAAAAGAACATCAACCCCAGTGAAAGTAAATCAGAAGAGGTGGTCGAGGAAGCAATTATTCATGACGAGAGAGAGTTTGAAGAGGTGGTCCATGAAAAAAAAGTAAAGAAGAAGAAGAAAAAGAACAACACAGAGGAGGTGGTTGAGGAAGCAGTCTCACAGACTATAACTGGAGATGATGAGTGTAATCCAGAAGAGGTAGTCCAAGAAAAGAAAGCAAAGAAGAAGAAAAAGAACAACCATTGTGAAAACAACTCAGTGGAGGCGGCTGAGGAAGTGGCATCAGAGACAGTTATTGAAGAGCAAATAGCTGGTCAGATTGCAAAAGTAAAGAAGAAAAAGAAAAAGACTTTATTCCTTGAAAATGACACATATGACAAGTGTCTACCTCCATCCAACCCTGAGACTTCGAGTCCTCCAAAAGGGAAGAGCAAAAGTAAGACCAACGGTCGGACCCATCATAGCAAAGTCATTTTTCTTTAGTCTTTTTTCATATTGATCATGAATATTATTTTTTGTTGTTCAGAGAAAAGCAAGTTAACACCACCTGAAGACACATAACGATTGGATACTTCGCAGCAATAGAAACCCTCCAAACAGGTATCTCAAATCTTTTTTTTTCCCCTTTGTAAAACGTGGCTCATCGTTTCTTTCCTCTTTGATTGATAAGCTTGTGTGCTTGACGTTTCAATTGCCTGTAATTGTTTTAAATTTTCTGCATTACTTCACAGAAAAAAAATCTTCCAAGAAGAAGGAGGATGTATGATGTGTCGTCCGTGCAAAACAGAGGGATGAACAAAATATTTCCACCCAGTTTGTCTTTTTTCCTCATGGTTCAGTCGTGTGCTAAAAACGATAAAAAAGGACCTTCTTTTGTATTATTATTTTTTTATTGGTACAGTCGTAGACATTTTTATGTTTTATGTACTGAGTTGCGCACCATGTCACAGCTTTTATTTTGTGTTCATCTTTTTTTCCTTTTTTATTGTATTTTATAGATATGTGAATACATTTTCAACCTCCTGCGGTAAAGGATTTTAAATACATATTTTTGAAAAGCACAAACTGAAGTTTTAAATGTTTGAAAAGACTTTCATATCTACACTGTAAATAATACATTTGCTATGAATTAAACGCCATTGACTTTTAGAAATAGTTGTGTCTTTGACTGAAGTCTTTCGAGTTGGTTGTTTCTGAGAGAAAGGGACAAACATGTTAGGGCCCCACCTTTTCTTCTGTCCACTCGCCTTTTTGTCTCACCCCTTTAATTGACAGCAAAGTTGCCCACCCTCCAGTCTCAAAAAAATGTTGAGGAAAAGTGTGCACCTCACTGCAATTATTGGACTTTGTGAAATGTATCATGCGTTAAGATTTCAATCCTCTGAATTATGTGTTCACTTGCTCTAAAATGTGATTGGATAAGGAGGAAACTTTATATTATGTCATGTATAATGATTCAAGCGTAAGAGATGTGCACCTACATTTTTCACCAGCAGAGGATACTGTTGCTCTGTAGAAATTCCTGAATTACACTTTCACTTGGGCTGTTGGTTTGTTGTAGTTGAATGAACAAATTATTGGTACAACACTACTTACGGTAATCTGATTACTTTTGGACATAAATTATGATTGTTTTTTCACATCTTAAATAAAAATAAAATATTATTCTTGTCAACTGTAATGGTGGTAGTACTCTTGGCTTGTTCCAGACAACTTTTCACATTTGTAATGTACTAGAGTTAGTTAGTTAAAATAAAAAGCCACACCAAAGATTTCCTGAGTGCTTGAAACAAGATTTCTTTTCCCCAACACCCTAGGACTGGAAATATTTAGCGACATCCAGTGGTGAGATTCTAGATTGACTCGATCCCATGACACCTCTCCTGTATATGAAACTTGGTTAGTGTTTGTGGTCTTCAAGGACCAGATAATGATACAGAAGATCCTCCATTGGTCAAGTTATATTAAAAAAAAACTCACATCAAAACCACTTTCTTATTTTTCTTACTTTTCTTTTTTCTTCCAAACCATAAATTTTACATTTTCATTCATTAAATACCATTGATTAAATACATAAACACCTACGCCCCTCCATTTTCATTCCTCTGCTACTGTGGAACAATTTTCTGGTCTTTGTGGAGGCATTTTTTTTTCTAAATAAAGAAAAAAAGGAAATTCAATGCGCACAAAAGGGTTGAGCAGCTTCATTTTATTTGATCAGAATCAGAAAAAATGTGTGAAATGAGGTTTAAGATAAAAAAAATAGAAGCTTTTCAGCTCTCTTGTGTGTGGAAAATAGCCTTATTTTTTCGGTCTTCTTTGATGATTTCTGCCATCATCTCCACTAACTTATACTAACTGAAAGAGCTGAGCATACTTAACTAGCTTGTGCATCTACTGTGTGAAAACTGGTTTTATTTTTAATAACATTATGTGGTAATTCAAACATATAAATGAACAATTGCATTGCTTTCAGGTTTTAGTCTATATATTATTTATTGTGTCTATCTAAACAGAGAGAAAGTAATGAATGGATGTTTTTCATCATTTTGCATGTTGGTTGATAATACATAACCTTGACCCATTGTATGAGATATAGAAAATATTAAAGTAAAGATCTTGGACAACTATTGTAGTATGAAAAAAAATATTTTTGCAGACTGAAGTCGAACTTCTGAAAAAAAAAAAAACGTGCAGATTCTAGTTTCTGACATAAACTTTTTTTCTTGTGGTATCATTCAGGATACAATGTAATAAAATCTGTTTGCCCATCTGGAAGCAAAACCATCTTTTGCTCTGTCTCCTCTGGAGACATCCTCAATCTGCGTCATTATTTGCACGTGTGATGGTGAATTTGATTGTGTAAGATTTCTTCTTTGTGTGTGTGTGTGTGTGTGTGTGTGTGTGTATGTGTGTGTGTGTGTGTGGATGTAACACTTCAAAATGAAGCGTCAGCTGCAGGCCATGAGGCAGCTTGGGTCAGGTGTGCTGGGGTCAGACATTGGTCATGGTGATGTAACAGAAAACCTCTCAGTCATCTTTACTCGCACCAAATCACTAACAAACCAACACAGAGATACACACAGAGCTGCATTTCAGATCTTCACAAGTGAAACATCAAATTTGAGCAAAAGTTGACACTTTTTGGGAGGACAGGTGCCATGACCCGGCTCAAGGTCACAACAAAGAATGAGGAGACGTATGGTTTGACTGAAAACTAAAGCAAGTCTAAGGTAAAGAGGTAGTGCTGATGCATGCTTTGAGTCTCATTGCTAACCACTAAAGCATGCATGCCTGTCAGTCAGGTCATCTATACCTCTAATTGTGCAAAATTCTTAATGCTAATATCTCCTAAACTTCTGAGTTTTACGTACAAAAAAATATATATATTGCCATACAGTTTGTGCCACAGCATCAAAATTTTATTTGATGACACTACAATTTTTAGCAGCCCATGCATTGGATGCAACCAGATTTTTTGGCGTTTCTTTTTCTTTTTTTTCTTCTGTGTGCTACTCAATGGAGAATGCTGTCTGTAACTAACATGAGTGAAGCATATGAATGTAAAGGTTAAGCTCATAAAGTTGAACTCAATCCAAGAATTGTGCAGATCAATCTCACTTTACTTCCACCTGCAATTTCCATGAGCTTTCTTTTTTAAAAGAATGGTAGAGACTCTTTAAAGAATGGTAGAGACTTTCTGAGTGATCTTGAAAAAGTCTCATACCTAGATATATGACTGATAATAATTCCCAATTTCAAATAAGCTTATCAGCGCTAAAATAGGTTCTTTCTAAAAGCTAGATAAATACATCACCATGTCACATTATATCTGGTCATCTTGAACAAAGAAAAGTTCTGTTAAAAACAGGATCCACTCCCCATTCACTTTCACTTTCAAAACAAATATGTCACGACAATTTGCACCAGTCTTTTGACTGAGCCGTTATAATCCGCATACTAGATTCTCCCCACAGTCCTTTTAATGCTGTTTATCGTAAGACAATTTTGACCCATTATCTCATAACTGTCTGTTTAAAATGTGGGTGGTTTGACATTCTTCTGTGAAACTAGGTTTTCCACTCTGTGGTCTATCTGTGTTACATGCCATTGCTGGCTTTCAAGCTTCTGTGTTTGTCTCTGTTCAAGTACATTATGCATGTGAATTCAAGTGAATTTTTGAACACGTGAAAGTAGATTTCTTTCCTCTGTGTTTCTGTGTGAAAGCCAGGGTCCACTCCTTTGATCTTTCTTACTTTATTCCAAAGAAGTGTTGCAAGCCTGGGTGATGTTAATGGTTCAGAGGGGGCAGGCACTAAGTGATGCTGTGAAGAAAGTGTTAGGTAGCAAGAAACCTCTGGCACAACTGACCTTTTTTCACTGAAGATGTTTCTCATATGGTTGCACTCAACTGATTTTCATGGTCAAGAAAGTTGAGTGTGCCACTCACAAACACACAGGTGTCCCCTCTCTAATATATCTGTTTTCTTCTTTAGGCTTGATTTCTCAAATCAAAAATCTGTAGACTATCTGTAAAAGATGAGTTTAACAAGTTTTAGTTTAATCTCACAGCTGCAATGAGGAGGAACAGGTCTGTAGCTTGATTATGACATCATACAAAAGGACAATGTCTTGTGGATAATCAGCCTTCTTAGTATCATACAACACCCTGGAGCAAAACAACAGAAGTTGCCCCTTCTGCTTCTGGACTCAAGCAGCAACCTTTTCATGCTCCAGCACTGACCTATTCTATGTTCAGCAACACACTGTATGCTCTGCCCCAGATAATTACCTCACATCTTATTCTTTACGCTGTAATGCAAGCAAGGTTCAACATATAGGAACCATGCTGATGTCTGCATGCACGGCTTGGATAACAGGAGGTAGGAGGCTTTATCTGGGCCAATTCTGCACTCTGGAGTGACTGAATAATGGCAAAGAATATGATGCACACTGAGAAGCCTTAATTCAAACTGTTGATGCACTGAAGTGAGTCCTGCTGAGGCTCCAGCTATTCCTCATGTGGATGAGAGATTTGCAAGGTTATTTCATGCAAATCAAAATTAAAGCTTGTAATACATGGTTGTGCACATGAATGCTGGGTAACTTTAAGTTAACCTTAATTTTTTTTGTACTGGAGTTCATTGCTGCACAGTACTTTTTTTTTTTTTACCATACATAACCAAACATCCAAAAAAGAAAATTAAATGTGAACACAATTCACCTGTAATGTTTCTCAATTTAGTAGCATTTAGGCAACTTTCCATCTTACACAGTCAGTCTGCTCACCTATTGAACCAGTAGAGCTGTAGTTCAGACATCTGAGGAGAAGAGCTGCAGCATGGAGCTCTCCATTATTTAAGGGGGTACGTGTTCATGTGGGTACATCTGGAAATAGAATGCAAAGAAAATCTATTCGTCTGCTGAAGAATAGAGAACGATTCAGATGCAAAGATTTGCAGCAAAAGGTGTGAATGCATACAGGCAAATTGAATCACATTGAGGAAACTTACAGCAGAAAGCACTCAAATGCAATCTGTGGAGTTTATGAAAAAAAACAAGGGTAAAAAAAAAGGCTTCCTTTGTCAAAGAGTCAATGTGATGAAAACAAACAAAAATCAGAAGAATATCAGAAAAGTCCAGCAAAAGGAATTAACAGGAAGAACCCCAAGAAATGTTTGACGAAGGCAAACTGGTGCAGAAGAGAGGATAATACAGAGACTTAATGCTCACATGGGTATCAGACAAATGTCCCATAAACAGGTGAAAAGAATACAGGTGGGTCCATGGCTACAGAGACACACAAAGGCAGGATACACCAAAAGAATAAGAGCTCAGCCAGGTAAACCAGAAATGAGAACTTTCTTTACTTATCTAATCAGGGATCATATATCTAAATTACACACTTGTGTTTCAGTACATGAGATTATTCTTTTTAGATAACTGAGCCACAAATGAAACAAAAAGACGTTTTTTTAAATAAATGCATCAAGACAACATATCTCATGCAACAGTGTCTTTTCACCTGCTGCCTCTTTAGTTTCTCCTTCTACATCAAAACACATCTTTGTAGAAATTTTCTTATTGTGAAGACCTCAATTCCTTTTATCAGCCAACATTTGCTGCTACAGCTCGATTAGTTGTGACCTCTAGTGTGACCTTTCCCTCTTCACCCTGTGTTGTATCCAAATTTATTCTTCTTTTTATGAGAAACAATAATGTTCAAATTCAAGCATTAGCGAAAGAAAATACATTTCTTCCAGCTGTTTTTAAACAGGGCATTTTATTGAGGAAAATCAATTTCCTGTCACTTCCCATTTCCCTCAACACACCAGATTGTTACAACTTTATCACAGTTTTACCACAGTGTTGCCCAGTCTGTGTGTTCAACTTTCACTGTGGAAATTTTAAAATGACCCAAGTGAGATCAGTGATTAGAGATTTGTCTCTTCTTATATATTTTAGATTTTAAAAGTTTACCTTTTGTACAAAGTAACAGGGAAGACAGATTTATTGTCAAAATAAAAGTCCTATGTCCAGTGACACATCAGGGACTTGTGTGGGCAGGCAACAAAGAAGAGAGCATTATTTGTTTAAATGATGTTTATTCCACATAAGATACACCATAACAAAATTATAATTCAGGTTCAATTAAGGTTTGCACAGCACTCCAGAAAGTTCCCTCTGTACAAAGCTTCATTGTCAATACTCTGGCTCACAAAGGGCCATTAAAACCACTATTTTCTATCTCAGCACATGCCCTATACCACCCCTATTCAAAAAATCTGACCTACCCTGTTAACTTCTATGTGAAGCAGCCTAAGTGTAAAAGTGGCACTATTTCAGAACCAGTTGAAAACTCCTCGTAGTGGTTTTAATATTTCAGTACTCTCACAGTCGTCTTGAGTCTGACCTTGCTTGGAGTGATGTCATCCAACCAGGAAGTACTTTTGAGCTTTTGATGACCTATGGTCTCCTTTTCATGTTTTAGGTCAGTTTTCTTTTGGTTATTATGTCATTTTGATGTGTTGTATTTTGTAAAAGATGAGCACAAATCCAACAGAACTACAAAAAAACGGCTAACATCCTGATAATTAGACTTCGCAGGTTTTCCAAAACAAAACACCATCTCATGATTAAATTAATTAACAGTCATTATCATTTTGATCCTTGCCCTTATACAGCCAGTAATTTGTATAACAAACAAACTGCCTTCTCCTCAGCCTCTATCTGGTTGTGTTTTTTTTCCTCTCTCTGTGCACTGAGTATGACTGTGTCACAGAACATACTAGGTTGTGTAACACTGTCACATTTCTTCACCCGTACAGCGTGTGGTGTCCAAGCCTGTCAGATTGTTGTGGCCTCTGGATTATGTGCACTGTTGAATTTGCTTGCAGTAAGAAAGAAAGACAACATGAGAGGCTATAAGTAGAGAATGGCTGCACCAAAGTCAGCGCAGTCATGCATGTACACAATATACTGCACAACCTCACCGTGGCAAAATTGAAACTTGATCACGAATTGCACTTAAATGTTTATGGTAGGTGTTAGTCTAGCTTTTCATTACAAGCTGTTAATTCTTGGTCACTATTCAAACAAGGGGAGTGCTCACAAAATACAAACTTGATTATTGGATTTTTCTTTGTTCTATACATCAGAAAGTTTTTGGAGCTTCACAATAGCACAATTCAGCTTCTAATGGAAACTGCATCAGTGAAGATTTACAAACAGTGGTGACATAAAGAAGCAGTATGGCAATTTTCACCAGGGGTTAGTGAGCTCCCTCCAAACATTCAACTGAGCTAAGCCACAGAAATCTTGCAGTTTTCTGACATCTTCCTCCCACACACAGGTATCTCAGCAGGAGTTTACCTGGCTGTCGGCTTCAAGAGAGATGAGAGTAGACTGAGTTGATTTGAAGAGGGTTGAAAAAGAAGAACAGTAAAAGGAGGAAAAGGGAACACGGGCAAGAGATAAGAAGAGGTCAGCGAGGGAGCTAGCAGATAAATGAAACAAACAAACAAAAAAGAGTGAGACAAACACCTGAGGCAAGTGAGAACGACAAGAAAACTTAGAGCAGCAACAGAAAGATTTGAAAAAGATAAGATAGATGATGAGATGTGTTCTTTGCTTCACAATATGTCCCATGACACTGATTATTACAGAGGTAGACAATGACCAGCTGTGACAGGCAACCAGTCTGTGACTTACAGAGCCTCATAACACACTGTCAGTTCAAGACACAAATGTCCTCTTGTGATGTGAATTTATGATAACACTAATGCAGCGGGGAAATAGGCCACTTCACCGGGGCACGCCGTCTCTGACTTTGCCGCCTGGAGGCAAACAAACACTCTGTTAGATCAGAGGCAAAAGGGTTAGGAGGCTATTTAGAGGGGAGTAGACGAAACAAACTTAATCCACTCAAATGATATACAATATGATAATGCAGCTGTTGGGAAACAGATGCAGATGTTTTGTGTTTTCTGTAACACTAAGGAGTGTGTGTTTGTGCATTTGTGCAGTGCATTCTGTTGCATACACACTGGTAGATGTAAATATGTACAGTATATAGTTAGTTAGATGATGATGATGAAGTCTTTTAGCTCTGATACACATTAAATTATCTTTGCTTTAAGGAGAGAACAGATGAATGATTATGCAGAGGTGACACACTCCAGCTTGAGACCTCCAGACTGAAGCGAATGTCTGAATAAAACAAGGAACCAGATTTCAAAATATTTTACCTGTAATATAAACACAACAACATTATAGAATATTAACTTCAACTTAGATGACCCTAAAATTATTGCTGTCAACCAACATAATACACTTTTAAAACCTGAGTTTATGTGTTTATGTGTTTATCTTTGAAGGTATTGCTCTTGGCCTCTCTCTGCCTTTCATGCGCTGTAGTGGCTGAATTCCCTCTAATCTGCTCGTTGGCCAGCATGGGTTTGCCAGGGCATGCCTTGGATCTACAAGAGAGGCATTTCAATAAATTTAAGAAAAAAATTGACTGGTTTCCATTGTTTTAAGTATCCGTTCTTGCATTGGAACATTAAAAATTAATCTACAAACTGGTTCAAAGCCCTGATATGAAAGCACTTGAGGAGAAAATGTGACAAAACAACAAAAATGTGAACTAAGAATTTCATTTTTTAAATAGTTTCTATACCTTACAGCTTTATGCTTTCATGTATTAATGCTGCTTTATCATATTATTTTGAAAATGAATGGCTCATCTTAGGGTTTAGGAAACAATCATGAATCAGGCATTAACCACCGACAGACTAAAATCTTGGCAGCTGCTCCCACAGTGGAGGTTTTGGACATAGCTGACCTGGATAAATTTCGTATTCAAACTCCCTCAAGAAGCATGAGAATTTTCATTGAAATGAGGAGTTTATAATCATAAAAGATTGAGAATTCAAAGGCCAGACATTCCTGTGACAGGTTCAGGATTTTGAGGCCTTTCTAACACATTCCCCTGCTCTCTGATCTCACTCACCTTCAGCTGGTGATTGGGTTTTAATCTGCTTTTCTCTTGACCTAAGAGCCCAAGATATACAGTACAGTAATCAATAATACAGTAATAAAGTTGATCACCACTTTACAAGCCAGGGTTTCCTGGTGAAAGTACTCTGTGTTGATCTGAAACTATTAACAATGTGATGTTAAGTCCTCATAAGTGCTTAAAAGCAGCTGTGCTTATGTGCGGGCACATGCATGTACCATAACTACTCTTACAGCTAATGGTCAGTATTTCCAAAACACATGCCCAAGTATACTAAGGTTAGATACTTTGAATATGTGTGTTTGTATATGCTGCCTGGCTCTTCAGTGCCCCAGCAGACCCCACAGTGAGCCCTAAGTAGCTCTGATTGAATTTGGTCTCCCTTTGCTCCTCTCCACTGCTTTTAGGACGCAGAGATAATGTTCATTAGGAGAGACGGGTGGGGATGTTGGGAGGCAGATGCTCACATGTTGCTAAAGTGTGGCTTTAATGGGGAGTGATGGGAGGGTAATATAATTTGGTTGCATTTGGAGCTTTGACTAGAGGTTAATTTCATGAAATGTGTGTGCATGATGTATGAACCGTAAAACTTCCCTATTATAGAGGGGAGGAGTAAGGCCACACACATCTTATGTAACACTATTCAAAGTGTTGGTTGATTTTCTCTAACCCAGTGTTTTTGGGTCGCATCTTTATGAGGCTCAAAAGGATATTCAGTATTTTGGAAACATGCATTTTTGCTTTATTTCAGAGAGTTAGGTGAGCAGAGTGACACCTTGTGGTAAATATGATGCTGCAGGTTTCAGAACCACAAATCAGTTATTAGTGTTAGAGTAGCTAAATCAGTTACCAAAGATGTGAGCGTGAAAGGTTGTGTTTCTCTGTGTCAGCTCTGCGACTGACCAACAACCAGTCCAAAGGTGTACTCCGCCTCTTACAAAAAGACACAAGTTGTGTAGGCTGTGTCTAGGCTCTAGGCTTTTGCCACCCGTGACCCCGAACACGATAAGCGGCAGAAGATGAATGACTTGTTGATCGCAGGTGCTAAAAATGTCATCTAGAGTGATATGAGCATTGATATGACATTCAGATTTCTGATTTTTTTGACACCATCATTAATTAATCAAACTTCCTGTAATTTCATCTGATGCTGATTTCCACTTGATCCACTGAAAAGTTTTGCACTACAACACACACTAATCCTTTCATTGTTTCATTTTTCAGTAACTCACCAAGTGACCAGCCGCACAGCGTCACATTGTTTTCAATGCAGAAACTTCTACTGTATGTATTTACGATATAAGTAAGAGATAAATTAGAGCTTTTTTCCATATAAATCCCAGACAATTACGAAACAAACAGCCCTCAGCTGGAGAGCAAATGTGTGACGTGAATCTGTCTGTATATTAACCTTCTTCTTTTATGATGTTAACCCTTTTCTCACTTATATATTCTTCTGCTTCCTCACCTCCTCCTCTTTCTGTCTCCTCTATCAATTTAAAGGAGTGAAATAATTAGCTGTAGTCATTTTGTAAAGCACATTTGAGGCCATATCTTATTACTGCCCTCTGCTCTGCTCACATCACCAAAGGGACCCCAGAGGTACTTATACCTCATTGATGTGTGAAGACTGAGGAGACATGCAGCCATTTCAATTACTCAAGTGCACTCACACACACATACAGTGCCTGATTACACCCAATTGCAGCTTCAATATGTCATTGTATCAGGGGTGGTAAAGGTGCTACCACTTGTTGATAATGTTGATGGATTTAGTCTAATTTGCTCTGCATGTTTTACCGTAATCTTTGTAATGATGGTACATTTGTATTATACACTTAGTTGTTTCAACATAAAAATATGATGTACAGAGCTGCCTCTAAATTATATGTTAGGTCAGGAGATAAATTGTGTTGTCCTACCACCAACAGAGTTATCTTGATTAAATATGATGAAGTGAGTCTTGTCTTAGTTGGGTTGATTTAGATTTGTTAGTTATCCAGACTTCATCAGGTAGTTGTTTGAAAAAATTTGTCTATTTCAACGCAAGCAAAATTTTCAGTTATGTTAACACTTATGCTTAATAATATTCGTAAGCAACCCTAACTTCCTCTGCCAGCTAGTCCATATCATGGAGCTCTGACAGCAACTTTTATAAATAAAACACGGTTTCATATCCACTGCAATCCCTCCTCATACTTGTAACTTTTAGGTTACAATTCACAAAGGCATTCAGGGTAATACTAAACAGCTGCAAGGGGCGAAGGTGATTGTGACATGTCAACATGTATCATTGATTTATTTGGATTTCAAGTTTTAATATATTTTGTAGTTGAGATGAAGGCAACTTATAATTAAGTGTTAGCACAACTTCAATGATCTTTTGTCACGTTGCTGTAGAATAATGTGCTAGAATGACAAATGTGCAAAATTGCATTTTAAAGTGAAGCTTTACAATTGTCACAGAAGGGCTATAGCTATTTAGTATTCGTTCATCTCTTTATCATAGGGATGTCTTCTGGGTTCATACTCTTGAAATGTCTTCGACAATTCCTCTGAATCAGCTAGCTCAGTGATGTTCAACCTGTGGGCAGCAGCCCCCTGGTGGGACGCAAAGGTATTGAAAGTGGACCACCAAATCATTTCTGAAATAGTAAGAATTGTGTGTGTGTGTGTGTGTGTGTGTGTGTGTGTTTTAGGGCAGGGTGGTGGTTGGGGGTAATTATATAAAGATCAAAATATACAGAATAATATTTTTAATGATAAATCTCAGTTATGTTTAAATGGATGTATATATTTTTTAAATTCTCAAATATTTATATATTAAAAAGTGCTGCGGTATGACCTTCGTACTTATGGAGTTGAAGGTGGACTGTGAAAACTTTTGAGACTCAAAGTGGGACTCAAAAACTAACACTGACCTTTTGACCTCTATACAGTACTGCTGGCGGAAAATAGCAGCCTTCAGAGATCTAAGAAATATCACATGAAAATATTTTTTATATGGTGTAATTCCAGATCTCTGACAGGTCCTGCTATAAACACCCAGACTTTCATACTTAATATCATCCTCCTCCTCATTACCATCACACACTAAAATCTCCATTTACAGAACAAACAGCTTCATCACAATGTGCTTCATGTAGATAACAAGACCTTTTCTGATTCGCTGCCAGAAAGTCTGCTCCCACAAAACTTAATGCTCTACATCAATATTTTCTCCCTAATTAACAGATTCCAGATTTTTTTGTAAGAGATAAAGTTTTATGCGTGCTGGATTTATTCAGCTCCCTTTGGAGTTTCACTGAAGTGTTTTAATAAACTTTTTTTTTTTTTCCAGAGACTACTTTGATTCTTCTCTGATTGGATAGAACAAGGTTGGTCAAAGAAGCTGCTGGGTATTGAATATCTTCCCTGGGGGGGACTTCTATATCATTGCCTGTTACATGTCATGTCCAACTGTGACTACCAAGACTTTAGAGAGTGAAAACTGACGCCCGCTGAGGGAGCACGCTGGGCGGGCAGGTCGTACAGGGACCGGGACGCTTAAATCTTTCATCTGAGGAATGGCTGCGATAACAGGATTGGCGTATACCCACCAGCCCCTGACTCATACTGCCGGTTAAACATTGTTTTAATCGTTTCAAAGACTAAAGTGGGACTCTGTTCTCTGGACAGCCGGTTTCCGCTGCGCGCAATCACAGCTCCAGGACCAGCGCTTGAGTCGGTGCGCTCTGGCAGAAAGCGTCCAGCTTCCTCATTTCTGGGCACAGACTGGAGTCAGTGTTCCTCTCCATGCCTCCCAATCTCAGATGCCCTCCGTTTTTTGCGGGGAAACCGCTGTAATCCATCCTGAGTCTTTTTTTTTTGGCTTTCACTTAATTTTTATCGAGGACGGAGATAGAGGGGAGACGGTGTAAGTTTCGCGTGTGTCGAACTGGAGGGGAGGACGAGATGGCAGCCCCGGTGAAAGCAGCATTGGCTGTCCTGGTTCTCACCGTGGCAAGTGAGTATTTCTTACATGTCCTCATGGGACAAAACAAGAGGATTCCCACTGTGGCGCTTTTAACACCTTCTATCTTGAGTGTTTGCATGTGAATTAATGTAAAGGTCTTGGAAGTCAGCCTTTTTCAATCCTGTGTTTACTTTAAGGTCATATATGCCAGCAGCAAACCAAACCTCTGGTGTAAAGCTCCATGTGCTTTAAGTCTGAAGTAATGTTTAAGCCAAAATTTGACTTAACATTTACATACGACACGTGATACCGGAAAGCAGGCCGGTGGGGGGAAATAGTGGCATTGCCCTGCGTCAGTCACTTTGACACGTGATTTTAAAGCACGCCTCAATTAACTAACTTGCCTCTCTTTACAGGACAAACCCACAGAGTCAAAACTGCTTTACATGCGCCTTGATGTGATATTTGAGAAGGATGCGCTGTTTTACGCACATCTCGCTGCACTGCTTCACAATGATTTTTAATTAACATTTCGACCCATGTGGATACTATGGCGTATCGCTTCGGATCAGACACTTTGTCATAGGAATATATATGGAATCAAATGTTAAATCTGGCCTAAACCAGGCATCAGTGTGAACAGGCCTCACTACTAATGCCTGGATTAACTGGTTATACACAACTCCATCTTCTTAAAATTTGATCGCATCATGTAATGAAGTGTTCTTTCCTCTTTTATCTCTGAATCTGCAAAGCACTTAAGGGAAAGCCTATTCAGGAGCTGTCCATGGTCCTAACAGTAGATCACAGAAAATGATCTGCTGCAGCTCCCATCAGAGCAAACCCCTGTCCCTCATTGCGTTAGCATTCTCTATTTTTAGTTGAAAAGCAGCAAACATCTAAGTTAAACCAGCTTAGTGTGTTGAGTGAGATGTAACTTAGCGAAACATTATTCCACTTTTCCAACCTGTTTCTCTGCCAAAGGCTTGTAAGCCTTTGTTTTTCCTGGACACATGTATCCAGCAAAATAGAATTTAAAAAAAATCCTCAATATGAAATTTATATTTTTAGACAATAGTGTGACAGATCTTACATGCTTTCTCTTTTCTTAATTTCCTTGTTCACCCTTAACTCTTACCTATATTCAGTCAGCAGCTGAAGTATTACACAAATTTTGCTCCACTCCTCCTGTCTAACTTTGATCCTGCTGCAGTAAAATGACTTAACCCAGGCAGCCTCTTGGATGAAAAAAACATTCACCTTTTCCTCTCTTGTCCCAACTCCGACTTGCCCTCAATGCTCATTTCCTTTTTTATCTTGTATTTTCTACCCCTTCTTTTAGGCAGATGTGTATCTAAAACAATCAATATCTTATCGTTCATTCTTCTATCTCTGTGCCTCTCCCCATATGTGCCACATAAAGCACTCTTGTGTTTTGACTGATTGGCTGTCTTGTTTTGGAGTTTAGGGGAAAGCTTGTGTTTGCCTTCGTAAACAATGCTCACTCTGCCTCTGTTGCCTCTGGGTAGAACTTAATGTGTGGGTGGGCAGATGTATTCAGCTCTAAGATTTTATCCTGGGGGCTGTTGATTCTCACAAGTTTTTTTTTTTTTTTTAAGTGCTTCCTCAGAACTGCAGATGCATGTTTGTTAGAGAGAGCCAGCTTCAGTGAGTCAACACATCATAGTAAATATTAGTCACTGCGTTGGCAAACTTGTTTGAGTGTTGCTTTTTGAATGGGGAGCTGCATCAGATGTGTTTTGAAGAAGCTGGTACAAACTAAAGGGAGTATGACACCAGGGGAGCTAAGAACAACACACTTTTCCTACTGCAAGCCCCCATCTCACACTTGTCTCAAAAGAGCGGTGTGAAGATAAAACAGATAAAAACAAAGAAGGTTGTGACGGTCAGAAGTTCCAGTTGTTTTCATTCCTCAAAGGTGGGATCATTGGTAATGATTATGAAAGTTTGGGAGCTGAAAACCAACAAAAAACACCAAGATACTCACAAAATCACAGAGATTAATTGGGATGAAGAATCCCTGTGATCCATGTGAAATATCTTGTTGAACGTGGCTGTGAGGCTATGAATATGAGTGCAAACCACATGGGTGTCTTTTATAATATGACTGATCTGAACCATGTTCTGAGAGGAGCAAAGAACAGCTGAAACTTAAATTGTTTTGGCCTCAGAGAGGCCACCCCAGATGGCAAAGTATTGAATAATTCACAACCTTGAAAAAGGATGCAGGATTTGGATGCTTTTTCTCTCTGTACACTGGACTTATGACACAGCCTGTGAACACCCATATGCGTCACCCAAACACTGCAGCATGTCTGAAGGGTTTTTTTTCTCCTTTTTTTTTCAGTTATGTTTTGACAGATTATGCATGTCCTGAGAGCCTCGAAGTGTGGATCTGATCTAGTTTAAGGGAGTCCCAGAGAATAATCTCTGATTGTGGTTGAGTCTCTCCACTTGTGAGATGATGGCATTTTTATTTTAGTGGCAATGAATTATTGAGGTGAGGAGAGTGCAGCAAGCCGGACAGAAGTGTGCGTGTGTGTGTGTGTGTGTGTGTGTGTGTGTGTGTGTGTGTGTCCGTGTGTGTGTGTGTCCGTGTGCGTGTGTGTGCGCGTGCTCACATGCATACATGTGTGGTGAAACCTGCTGGTGTGCGCCCTAATGCTCCTTCTCCTTTCTTTCATCTAGCCCATACACATCTTATTGTAACCTCTACCACCACTTTAACATTTACTGTATAACCCCCCATAACAGGCATCTCTGTGTGGAGCCTGTACTGTGTTCCTCTAAAACCCTCCCTCCCTTCCACCTTTCACTCAGAGTCATTGTCTTACGCAGTTAAGAATTCTTCTATGAAGGGTTTGCGTTTGTGTCTTTTACACTTTCAGAGCATTAGGACATCTTCAGTTTCTCACAGAAAGAAACAGGAGAGAAGCCGGGGAGAAACCATGGCACTGTACACTAACTGCACACTATTAAAAAAATAGAAATAGTCCATTTGAGTCAGCAGTTAGCACTTTAAATACATAACTTATACATTTGCTTTTTTGTGCATGTATACGAAGAACATGTTTTAACAGCTAATTTCACCTTATCTTTTTTGGTGTTGTTGGGATATTTCTGTGTTGAAAAACACAAAACAGTTGGTTGCTCTATACATGCAACATGTACATTCAGAATCAGAATCAGAAATATTTTTCATCCTCTTGATAAATTTTGTGCTAGCAGTTGCTCATGACACAATGCAGTAGTAGGAAGTTGATATAGGAAAGACATAGAATAGGATTTTAGAAGAAGCAATAAAATAAGAAGCAATAAAAAGATATGCAATAAGTAAGCAATAAAATAAACAGTAAGTACCAAAAATAGAATGAATAAAAGATAAAGCAATATTTACTCGATGAATGCAAAAAGATGGGTTGTGTTAAAAGATGTTGCACTTTTGAATTGTTTCAAACACATATTGGACTTTTTGACCAGCTCAAATCTTGGTTCAGACAAGGTGGGCTTTTCTGTGTAGAGCATGTTCTTCTGTGTATGCACAGTCCTAAAACATACTCACAAGGTTAATGAATGCTTCTAAATTGCTCATAGGTGTGTGTGTGTGTGTGTGTGTGTGTGTGAGGGGTTGTCTGTCTTTATGTGTCAGCCCTGTGATTGACTATCGACCAGTCCAGGGTGTACCCGGCCTCTAGCACTCAGACAGCCGGGATAGACTCCAACCTTGGACAGGATAAGCGGTAGAAAATGGATGGATGGAGTTGTGAGGCCTGATGGCCACAGGCAGGAATGACCCCCCATGTTGAAGCTTGTGGCCTAAAGTACCTCACAAAAGAACAGAGACATAAAATTATAGCGATAGGTGGAAAAATAAAAGCCTAGAACAAGATTGAAGTTAGTGATACGAAAATTAAATACGAAAATAAAACTCTCATGGTTTTTAAAGCCAAATAATACTGGTCTTACTTTAATGTCAGTGTGCTTTTTGCTCTGAGAGTTACAAATGGCTTGGAAATTAACAAAATAAATAAGAATAAATAATGGTCTGTGGTATTAAAAAAATGCAGCATCCAACAACAAAAACTGCTTCTCATGGTTTGATATTACTTTTCTTTCCATTCCATTTTATGACACTTTTGCACATTTCTGTTTTGGCAAGAAACTTGTCAAATGATTTTGAGTGGATTTTGAAGCTGAAATGAAGCACTAATGATAGACAATTGTTACACCACCCCTCTAACTTCAGAGCAACTTATTACTGAGATACCAAATCAATTAACATCAAGTAAATGTAACATCCTTCTGCTCATAGAGTGTTGAGTTTACAACCCGTGGAGTGCTACTTTTATGAAATTCAGTGGTAACATATTTTTCTGTTTATATCATTTTTTTTAGCAGCAGGTGTCATTTTTTAGAACTTGGTACTGAAAAGGTTCCTGTTACTGTAGTTAGTGCCTATTCAGTTATTATGAGCAGATTTCTTTTTGGGTGGTTTTATCAAGTTTTCCCGAAGCAAATGAAAATTAAAGCTTAAAGACAAACAAAGAGCTTGTGTGACATGATTTGTTGAAAGAGCAGTCCTGTCTTCCTAGATGGAGACATCTTAGACCAACACAATTCACTGTGCTTTTACTTAGACAAAGAAATCTTCATGACTTTAGAAAGTATTTTCCACCTTTGTTGCATCTGAGCAATCATTACCAGAATATATTATTTTTCTTTAAGAATCACTACTGTAATTTTTCCAGATTCAATTCAAATTTGAGGATTGTTTTTGTTCTTTTATGGTTTGTCTCCTACTCTTGCTGTTGTTTGGTGTGTGTGCGTGTGTGTATTTGTGTATATGTGTGTCTGTCTTTGCCCTTCTCTGTGCCTGATCCTGACAGATGGAGCTCTGTGTTTCAGAGCTCTCTGAAGACATTTACCCCCGAGCTTCAGTGTCATGTCACAACTGCTCAGACATTGGACACTTCTCCGCTCTTCTCTCTCTGCTGGAGGTTAACACAGACTGACCAAGTGGAGAGGATATTTCTCCTTCCTGCACCTGCCTTTAAAGCTTGGTGCTCTTTTTTTTTGTTGATTTTGGTTTGATCTCAACATGTCTCAGACAGCATTTTCATCTGGAGTTTACATCAGTGTGACAGGAGCACATCGTGGCAGCACTGCTGAAAAGGAGTGAAAGAAAAATGTCAAAACATAAAACCTCTATAGTTGTCCAAAGCTGCCAACTGCACAGTTTTGAGCTGTCTGGACATGAGGATATTGCTGATGTCAGATGAAGGGTTTCGCACTGCTGTTTCAGGATGAACAGCCCTTACAATTGTACGCGTAAAAGCTTTTTTTTTTAGTTCAAAGACACAGCTGAAGATGTGATTTTCATATTGTAGGTCAGGATGGTGTTCAACTCCAAACTTGGACCTCTGATTGAAGTCAGTGGATGAAACTCACTGCAAAATTCCTCAACTGTCCTCTTTTTTTCTACATTTCTAAACATTAAACATTCCTAATAAGTCCATTTTGAGTTTTTTTTTTAATTTTTTTTGAATCAAGAACCATTTTCCGCCCGAGATAAAGCCAAAACACAATTGTGTCTGAACTCCCCGTGCTCCAAAAAGAACACAGATGACGCAACTTACCAAGAGACGTCACTTCAAGCGCTCTAAATAAGAGAGTATTGAGGTTGTTTTCCTTTGCTTTTCCTTTAAGACATCACCACAGATCTTCCTACACCCGCTGACTCATCTGTCTCCTGAATCTTGAATGGACAGCTTGATGCAGTCTGGCTGTAAGAGAGAGTCATTTGGGCAAATAAAATTCATGAAAACAAATGTGCATATGTTTTAAAGATATCCTGTCTGAATCATCCTGTTGGTGTGATGTTTGGAGAGAGCTATTTTAGTGATTGGATAAATATTTATAAAACCAAATGTCTGACAAGGAGGGATGAATGCAGGAAAAGCACAATGGCAACATGGTAGAAAAGTGCAGAGAAGTATGCAAAGTAAAAATAAGAGAAATCTGAGGCAGGAATAAATGATCAGAAAAACTGGAGATACATTTTGTGGCAGGGATGAGCAGGAAATGTGACTTGAAGACTGGTAATGTTAGAGAAGATCCTGAAAAAACTCAAATGTCATGACAGATAATATTATCACATTGTAAGCAGAGCAGAATGAAAAGGGCAAAACAAAAAGCTTCATAATTATGAGGATTTTTGGCTCTCTGGTGTCCTGTTCAGGCTCATAATAAGCTTAATTAAAAGAAATATTTATGTAATGAACTTTTTGACAGCTTCAGTGCTTTGGGCTGACATAAACACACAATCCTCCTCTTATGTAATCCACCTCTCTTGCTCTTTTCTTCTTATCTTTCTTGCCACCACCCTGCTCATTCTGCGGAAAGCCATCGCTAACAGTCAGAAACTTTATTTGTGAAGCAGAAACAAGGCAGCTTTCCAGAAAACAAGGGGCCAAACGCAAAGTAAAGCAAACATGAAGAAGCAGGTACAAGAGAAAAACAGGAGCAACAGCTTATAAATGAAACAAGTAGTGACACAGAGTGCTGCTGTTCTCTTGGGCCACAGCGTCCAGGAGAACATGGGATATTTCAACTTCAGTTAAAAGTAAGAAAGACAAAAAGCAGCGAAAAATCTATCAGAACATTCAGGAAATCAAACAAAAATGTGTAGATGTGCACGCACAAGAAAGAGAATCTAAAAGCTTTTGAGAGGCTGGTTAAAACTGAGATTTTTCATTCAGCAGGCACAGCTTTGTTTTCGAAAAAAAGGTTGTTTTTTTTGCAAAAGTTGACAATGTTTGAAAGTCTGGAATGATCCATGTTTAAAACCACCCAGGGTCACTGAAGCGCTCTGACCCAGTCAGATGCTGTTTTCTGTGGATCAGGAGGGTGAAAACAGCCCTGCAGGGACTTTTTTGTGTGTGTGTGTGTGTGTGTTTGTTTGTGTGTGTGTGTCTCTCTCTCTCTTCACATGTGACTTATTATTGTCATATGCACCACAGATTGCATGCATTGTTAGTCTCATTACACACTCACTACATCTAAGGACATGCGGCATGCAAAAGTGCTGCAGCACCTAATTGGTGAAACCTAACAGCACGAGATTCAAACTTCGCTTCACCAACCAATGCTCCAGGCACATGCGTGTGAGTTTTCTTCTTTGATTGCGAATGTCACTGGAAGCCATCAGCTGAGATAATATTAGTGAAAAAAATCAGGACATGTGTCTTACTGAATTAATATTTAAAAACAATGAAAACAAGCCATTGTGATTAAAATAAGTTGAAAAGCTAAAATCCGTAAAATGTTTGTTAGATTTCATGTCAGGAACTTAAGTTTTAAGTTACTTTTGGTACATCCTGTGGGTAATAATTTTAACCTATTTACTGACTTTTTCTTCAATGTCAAGGTATTTTTTTTACTTAAAGAACAAAAAGGAAGAAAATCTGGGTGAAGTCCCCAGCACTTTAGCCCAAGTCATAGAAAAGTCCCCAGAGCAGGAAACTTGCCTAGAAGAACCTTAAGTATCTATGTTTTATGATAGATGTTATGCTGAATAAAGCCAAAATTGGGTTTAGGATTAGAAAAGCTGGCATTTGACTCCAAGTTATTTGTTATTATGTAGCTATAAGTGGCTGAATAAAGTCTGTATCCAGCAATTGGACCAACAAACTCAGTGTCAGAGTGCTAAATGTTCTTGGTGAAGCTTTAGTCACTTACACTGTTGTAGGTCATATTGTGAACGTTTTTGAAAGCCACATCAAAAAGGGCGGGCAACTATACATATGTATGTTAAGAATCAGCCACTCAAGAGATTGAACCAGGGTTTCAAATTAGGAAGTAGCCAGCAAATCCTAGGTTTCTACCGAAGAGAAAGGCTGTTCACTAATTGCAATAATTTTAAGCCATTTTCCATGTTAAACACGTTTGTCTTTAAAGTGTCTCTTGAAAAAAAAAAAAAACTTCAGGAATTTTGAAAACAGCAACCACATTTTTTTTGGTGCTTTAGTTCCAGCTGCACCTGCTGCTTTGTATTCCTTTACATCCTCTTGGCAATGAAGAGTTTGCAGGTGACTTTCAAGATGTTATTTTAAAACCCGAGTACCTTTTTAGAACATCTTATTCCATATTGACTATTTTCAGAACTTGCTCAGCTGCACCAAGCACCTCAAAATGACTCTTATGTTAAAAAGCTACTGTCTTTGTTTCTGCTTCTTTTTGAGATAATCTGACAAAACATTGTCTTGTAGTACACTCACATGTGCATCTTTGTTGTTGTTTTTTGTGTGTGTGTATGCAGCTGCCTTGTGTGCGGATGTAGAGGAGCGCCTGGTGAGTCACTTGTTGTCGCCGGAGCGCTACAATAAACTGATTAGACCGGCAATCAACAACAGCCAGCAGGTCACCATTTACATCCAGGTGTCTCTGGCCCAGCTGATTAATGTGGTAAGGAAACATTCTCCCCACACACATAGTTACAACTGAAGACACCACATATGCTGTTAATGTTAAGTATTTTGTCACTTATTCAGTATCACTGTAGAGCACAGATGGTGGAGGTAATGACTTCTTCGTTTCCGTTCACAAACCTTTCCTTGGCTTTGTTTCAGAATGAGAGAGAGCAGATCATGACCACCAACTGTTGGCTCAGTCAGGTTTGTGTCCCACTCACCTTCTTATTCTGCTTTTTGCTCTCACTTCCTAATGTGAGTCTTTGTTTGTGTGCCTGGGGTCATGTTATTTTCAAGCCTCACCTATCAGCGGCAGAATAAGTCTGACTCATATTGGCTCATATTAGTAAATAACACACAGACATGTAGATCCACAATAGCACATTTGGGTTTGCGGACTTGTGGTAGTTCAGAGAAAATATGCAGAAATATTCATCTGATTCATTGTCATATGTACATGTTTGCATGTTTTTACATTTTAGCTTGTCTTCTTGCTGAAGTGTGTATGAACATGTAAGCCCAAACCGAACTGATTTATCTTTTTGCATGTGTATCAACTCCTAAAGGTATGGAATGACTACAGATTAATGTGGGACCCAGAGGAGTATGAGGGAATCAAGAAGATCAGGCTCCCGTCACAGCACATCTGGCTGCCAGACATAGTTCTGTACAACAAGTACGTCTGTTTTTAAAATCGACACTTACTCTTAAACTGATTATGTCTTGTACTTGCGCTATTTGTGCTTTGTTTTTTGTTTGTTTTTTACACCCTGTGGTGCATAGTGGTCACTACAGTGGACACCTATTTAAAAGTTATTTGCTCCTAAATTCAATGGTTCATGTGGTGGAAATTCATATTAACCTGTGTCGGGATATTTTTATTCTTCTTAGGGCCTGAAAAAATGTTTTCATTTTTTTTCCAATCATATGTACATTTTTGAACATGTTATAGACAAACATTTGAGGGTAAAACAGTGTAATAACTATAAATTATTCAGGGTTAAAATGGATGAAAGAGAGCTAAAATGTTTTGCATAACATTAAAAAAGGTTATTCATGAAATTACCAAAGAAAAAAGAAAAAAAAGAAGTCAGACAAAGAAAAAAAAGCCATATTCACATTAAGTTCACACTGTTTTATGTTGAATGCTCAGTTACAAATATTTGAAAAAAAAATGTGGAAAACTTTTTTTCATGCCTTAATACAAACAAAAACTCTCAAGGGAAAAATCCTGACACTGACTTTCATAATTCATTCATCAGAGGGTTAAATCAAAATAACTTCATCATTTTTTTATGAGACAAATTTTTTGTTATCATGACGCGTTTGTTTTCAAGAAGCATGGTTTCATCAGTCAGTCAGAACACAGAGAACATGGCTATGAATTTAGTCACTTATTGCTTTCTTTTCAGTCATTTCGTTCCATCACAGCCCTCTAATACCCCAGCCTTTGTTTAAAATGATTGACACGAGGAGTGGTCGCTGTGATTATACATCATGAATTACACATTATGTCCTAGTTGCATCTGCATGCTTGTGCTTTAAGTGTACCGAGCAAGCCAAAGCCAAGTAAATGTGCTGCGCCAGAGCACAGAAAACTTGTGGTCACACTGATTACAAACTGGACTGACAGGTTAAAGCGTGCTTGGGTGTGGTAACAGATGGCCAGTGTGACTGTGCTCTCAGTGACACCTGTCTGATTGCCGCAGACAAACATTAATAGAAATTATGCTTGCCAAACTATCTCATTTAGTTTCATAGCTCATGAATAGGATACATTTTTAGTTTGTTTCAAATACAAACAAAACTCCCCAAAAGAACTTTAAAAATAACATCACCATCATCATTTGATGCTGTATACAGAAGACATTATTTACATAGAAGAACAGGCACATTTAATGTAAGGTAGTTGAATGCAATATGAATTTCACCTCATGTGTATATTATCTCCCTTAACTTAATACATTCCAGTACCAAAAGGAATCCATGAACTCTTATGCGCTTACTCCACATTCAAAAGAAGCACCCTACTTGTGTTTAAGCCCTTTCAAATAAAGTCCAATCACATCTACAATGACATTTCCAGGATATTTTTTTGTCTGACATTTTTAATGTTTGAAAATTATCTTGAAGCCGCACAACTCTGCTGCAGGGAAAAATCTATATGTGAGAATGTCAGTGCAGTAATTTGTCAATTGAAGGAGAAATTAGCCATGCTGTTTGAATAACTGGCATGCTAGCTGACAGACACGAAGGCTCTCGTGCCTCATCTCACCTCCGCACATGTGACACCTGAGTCTTTTTACACCTGATGTCTTGTTGCTCAACATCAGAAAAAGTAATTTTCTTTCATCAAATCAGCCACATTCATTCAGTAAACCTGGTGTGGTGTTTCATAGCACATCACTGTTGATGTTCTGAAGTACAACAAGCAAAATGAAAGATAACGCTGCCGAACCACAAACAGTAAACACACCGCAAAGTCAAAAGGATTTCTGACATTCAACGAAAGGCTTGAATATTGATGGGAGAATGTGAGGAAGCTGTTGTGGTTAGCCTATTAGACCACAGGACGATCTGGTTTCCCTGAGCAGAGTGTCTCTGAGGACAATATTGTCGCCTGTGTAAAAACAATCACATAAAACACCTAAAACCCCACAAGCCTTTAATTAGTAATTGGTTTAAATGGAAAGCTCTACAACAGTAGCTGCTGTGTAAAACTGAAATAAGCTGTGCTCTGCCTGGTGACGGGCTTTGGCTGAAAGATGTGTGTTCATTTTTATCACCAAAGCATGGAAAAAGAAACCCTTTAAGTGCTTGAAAACAGAATAGAAAGTCGAACAACTATAACTCCATAAGTAGAGACTAACATCATCTGTCAATAAAAAAGAATATGGGCTGTGATTAAAGCATTTACATTTTATGTTTTAGCTTGTTAATTTTCTGTTTACACAGATCTAACATCCATTAAACCTTTACATACACAGATTTCTGGTCAGTTTAAGATCATGTTAAGTGTGTAATGATTAAAATAAAAGCAGAATGCTTGGAAATGATAAGCTCCACATTATGATAGATCAAGGTCTCCTGCCAGGTTGGGGGAAACAGGGGTTTCAGTGAGCAGGTGGGGCTTCTACATTTTTAATCAGCCTGCATATTCACAGAAACCCCAAAGTGTTAGAGACCAAGTGTGATGGTTGGGTCCCTGACCCGCTTGATAATTGATAAGCTACTATCTATAATGCAACACCTGCAGCCCTGGTGGGCTGAAGAAAGGAAAATCAGTCTCAGCAGATTTGAGATGAAGGGGGCCGTTGTTTCCATGTTGCAGGCGTGTGCCTCTGGTCAAGATCTTCCCTTGAGACAATCAACACATTCTTTGGCTCCAAAGCCCTGAGCTCTTGCATGTGACATTGCTGAAGTTGCAGTTCATCTGAAATGTGACCCCAAACAAAGTCTTTTTAGAGCAACAAGCAAAGTCTATTCACTGATATGTTGCCAGAAAAGGTGGACTCCCCAATCAAATCCTTCAAGGAAAAGTGTCTGAACATCTTGACTTTCTGATAAGTTTGACTGAAATCACCTAAAGTGATCGGCTGATTGAATCAGTTTTGAAATATGATTTGAATATATTTTTATTTCTTTCAGAGAACAGTTTTCCATGACTAGTCTGACTTCTTCTCTCCATTCTTTAAGTGCTGATGGGACCTATGAAGTGTCCTTCTACTCCAACGCTGTGGTCTCCAACAATGGGGAGGTGAACTGGCTCCCACCAGCGATCTACAAGTCAGCCTGCAAAATCGAAGTTCGAGATTTCCCATTCGACCAGCAGAACTGTACCCTCAAGTTTCGCTCCTGGACGTACGATCACACTGAGATTGATCTCATACTTCTCAGTGATTATGCCTCACGTGATGACTTTAAACCCAGCGGTGAGTGGGACATTGTTTCACTTCCTGGACGCAAGAATGAAGACCCTAATGACATCAGGTACCTTGATATCACCTATGACTTTATTATCAAGAGAAAACCACTGTTCTATACCATCAACCTGATCATTCCCTGCATCCTGATCACATCGCTGGCCATTCTGGTTTTCTACCTCCCGTCAGACTGTGGTGAGAAGATGACTCTCTGTATCTCAGTTCTCTTGGCCCTGACTGTGTTTTTACTCCTTATCTCAAAGATTGTGCCACCCACATCTTTAGCAGTGCCTCTGATTGGTAAGTACCTGATGTTTACAATGGTACTTGTCACCTTTTCCATTGTCACCAGCGTTTGTGTGCTCAACGTCCACCATCGGTCCCCCAGCACACACACCATGCCCCCTTGGGTTAAACGTATCTTCCTGTACCAGCTCCCCTCCTTCCTTTTTATGCGCAGACCTGGTGGCTCCAACATCCGAGAGAAGTTTCGGAAAAAGCACCAGCAGAAATCATTCTCTGACCAGAAGCTGCATGGGGTAGACGGAGGGACTGGCCCTCCTCTGGGAGTGGCTGATTCGTCTTCCTCTTTCTTTGTGAATGAGGAGTCAGCCAAACGCTATGGCTGGAAGATCAGTGACTTGTCAGAGAATACCGAGTTTAGGAAGAGGATGACACTTAAAAGCAATATTGACGTGGAGGATGCAGTGGATGGAGTGCGTTACATTGCTGACAAGATGAAGAGTGAGGATGATGATGAAGGGGTAAGAGTTTGTGCTGGTGCAGTGTTGTTTACCTGCTAGTTTAAGTCTCATTTTGCATTTACAATGTTTTTTCCCAAGTTATAGATTTCTGTTAACTTTAACCTTACAGGTCATACGTCATACGAAGCACCACCTTGTGTGTCACGTTTTTATGGAATCATTTGGCCTTATTATATAATCACCACTGAAGTTTTAACCGTCAGAGGTTTCTGTCAGGACCATGATCTGGTCACAATATGTATTGATCCTCATTTTTCTATACAACATTCTTCTAAAACCCATTATTTCCCCTCACATATTTATACTCACTATACACCTGTGCAGTGTTTACAGCAAACTAGCAAATACTTGAATGTTAAAACGACTAAGACAAAGAGAATGATTGATATACGTAATATTATAATATATGTAACATTCTCGTGCGCACGAGTGAGGAGATGTATACATTTTTGATTTTTTTTTTCTTTTTTTAACCACCTTCAATCTGGAATGAATGAGAGGATGCAGTTTTTGACTTATACTACAGCCTATCACCAGGGGGAGCAGTTTTTGTGGCAACCTCACTGCGAGTCAAGCGACATGGTGTCAATGTTTTTTACAGTCTGCATATGGGTCTGCAATGTCATTTTACTTATTTTGAGAGACTGAGACAAAAAGATTTCATCTCAGTTGAGGTTTTTTCTCTGTAAGTTTTTTTTTTTCAGTACATCATTTTGTAAGAAGAGTACACTTGTGTTGCAATAGCCAAATAGTGCAAAGTAGGGGTGTCTTCAAATATTTGACGATTCGATGATCCGTTCGAAGGGGCCTGATTCGATGGCCAATCATACAGTCGAAGCGTCGCAAAATGTGGTTATGAAACAAGGACCATTCCATTACAGCTGTATGGGGGTGCTGAATGACTGATTTTACATAGAATTGCTTGTTTTTTCCAAATAAACATGATATAAAGCCTATTTGATATACATGTTAGCATATCAAATATACTGTGGAAAAATTTACTTGTACTTTAATCTAATATTCTATCTATTTAGTGCTTGTGAATGAACCACCATGGTGAGTGGCACAATCTGATTTTGCGCAGAGCACCACCAGATGATACATTCGACTGTCAGTCGACGATCGGCAGGATCAGACAAATCAGATTCGACTTTGTAAAGTCTTAGTCGGGGACACCTCTAGTGCAAAGCAAGCATAGAACATCATCAATGTTGTTTCTCCATTACTTTACAACATAATTTGCTTTAGTGGATTGCACATCAGGAGGAAGAACCTGTCATTTCAGGCACTTCACAGTAAACTGAATATTATTGAGCTGCAGTAACAAACTCCTCGCTACTCTTTGTGGCTGTTGCCTTGCTTAGATGCTGTGATTGATTACTTCCTGATGCTTCTCAGAGTTTTTGCTATCAATGGATGTTGATAAATTTTGACAAATCACTTAGATTCCTTTAAGTCTCAGACGCAATAAATTATGTGTAACTGGAAAACTTATCCATAAAAGCCAGCAGAGACAAATATACTTCAGAACAAATATACAGCACACACTTGACATCATGTCAAAGAGCAACACAGCAACACCAGAATTGTTCAGCTCAGTTCAGGATAAAAGCCAAACGCCTGCAAAATGTAACATCTTACTTCTCTCTGCAGATTATTGAAGACTGGAAATATGTGGCCATGGTGATTGATCGTCTCTTCCTGTGGATCTTTGTGTTGGTGTGTGTGGTCGGCACCCTGGGTCTCTTCATGCAGCCCCTGTTCCAGAGTTACAACACCCCTCTCGTTGATGACATGGAATCTAGCACCGTAACCTGAAGTTCGATATTAACATGATCCAGACTTAAACTTCAAGTCCCTCCAGAAGAAGAGCTCCGTCAACATATTCACACATGAACTCACATGTCCAACAACCAACACACGCTCACTGGGAAATAGAAAAAATGCACTTTAACCATCTCCCAACACCTCATCCCTTATTCAAAACCAACATAACTCCTTTCTTCAGACTCCATGTTTCCTGCCATCCTGTCCTCACTTATCTGTCATTCACAGACAGACTTTGGTATTATTAATTATTGAAAATAATTTTTTCCATCATCTTGATATGCAACAACTTGGATCTTGGGACATGATATGGTATATGTTGACTCCAATCTAAGTAGCAGCCACTACGGCCTAAAGATGAAGCCAACACTGAAGTGCCAAAATTTGCAAGACCTTGAATGGCCACTTGTAGCAGGCTACAAGGGTTAGTTAATCCCAGAAGAGACCCATTTCAACACTTAGATTTTTACAGCCCACAACATAAAGAACAGTTTCAGTATGTTGAGCTAATTCTTTCATTCATAGTGTCTGGCAGTTGATTTTTATTTTCACTTTAATGTTAAATACAAGTTGGGGCATGTTAGGTTCATTTTAGGGAATTTAAGTTACTTACATTTAACCTTCTGGTGCCCATGATTTCACCAGCTCGGCGCATGCTTGGGTAAAACCTCACAATAGGCTTACCAACTAAAAGTTATGCCCTGAGTACTAGTTAGACTTAAGTGCTGTTTGTGTTTTCATTTTTATGCCTTGTATGTAGCAGACTAAAGTTTCTATTAACAACACTTGTCAGCCTTTTTGAGGTTATACGAACAGAAAAAAAGTAATGGTCACATTACTTCAGTGAAAAGTACAATGATGTGGTTGTGTCACAAGATGGCAAATAAATAGGACATTAATCAGGGAGAGAACAGGAATAATCTGTGATAACACACCAGTCAGGCAAGGAGGTGATTTAAGCTCTCAAACCATGTCCTCTTTTTGGGTCTGACAAACCCAAACTGAATAGAGTATATCTCTGCATCATCAAGGTCTATTTGAATCACTCTGGTGTCATAATAAAGGGGACACTTTTGAAATTTGTTTAGAGGCACAAGTGTTGGTATTTATATCACTGTCTCAAACAAAAAACTTAAGTATCTCTCTAAAAAACAGAAAGTTTGGTTGAAGTTTGACTTGACAGCATTTGTAGCTGGGTTGATTCTGTTTCATCTAATATGCAATATGACTGTAATTATATGTGGTAACTACTTTGTTTTTTGCCTTTTGTTGTGAAGCAACCTCAAAGTCCTTGGCCTCTGGTGTAAGTGGTTAAAGGTTTATTTTGGACAGAAAGACCTGTTTGATTAAATCTTCCCCTCACTTCAACTGTGGCGTGTGTGGGACAAACACAGAGGGCTGTCACTGCCCTGCAGGAGCTGATTGCTCTCTCTGAGCTGTCAGTGCAGCCCAGTCCTGTGAAAGTGGAGGAATCCGCTCAAAAGTCATTAGTCAGTGCATTGAAATGGACTTCAGTATCCCAGCTTGACCATTTTCTTTCTTTCTTTTTTTTTTTTGCATTTGTGTGTTTAAACATCACATTACTGGTTCAGAAGCAAGAGTAAGCCTTTTTTCCCAGATTTTGAGAAACTGAGTTTCTGCAGTTGTGTATAATTGGGCACTAAAATGCAATAACCTTGTTTCCAACAGCTGCCACCTACCTGTGCAGGCAAGTAACATATCAGTCAAAAAAATATGGTGCCAAAAATGAGTGCATGTTACTCGTGTAACAAGAAAGAAAATAAAGTTTTGTTTTTGGAAATTAAAGAACTAAATATAATTGGGAGTTAAGAAGGGAGACATAATCCATTATCCCACTTGTCACAGCTGCATACCCTCACTCATTGAGGTATGCTTGCCCAGTTTTTGCTGTGTATGCAAATTCAAAATCATGAATATGATCAACCTGGAATAAAGCTTATAACTAAGATACCGAAGTCCATGTAAACACATCCATTGATTAAGCTACTTTTGCGTAATGGAGGGGCATAGTACTCTTATCAATAGATTTCATTTTCTGTATTTTTGCTGGTATGCAGTTTCACAGTGATAAGTTTCTTTAAACTTCTTTGTACAACTCTACAAGTTTTCATGATTTGTAATTTAATGTCCAGCTGGTGCACTTGATCCTATTTTTTGTAGCACCAGTCACAGTTTACAGATTGACTTCCTGTTTCAGGATTGACCTATCTTACTTTGGCAGTTTTTTTCCGCACATGACAAACACTTCGCTGTTAATACCTGTTTCAATTAAAGAGTCAATGCCTAATCCATAAATTATTTAATGGCTACATGATTAATACATTGTTTCATTTTGATAAACCTGTATCCGACATGATCTGTAACATGCTGACCTTTATCACTGTTCACAAAGGTTTACTTGGCCAACCGCAACTCAGGACGTTTTTCTTTTCAGAACAGACTTCTGCTCCTTTTTCTTCTTCTTTTTTTTGCTCCAAATCAAATTTCATACCATTGTGAGAAAAGTATGCATAAAGCAGCCTCTACTTTACATTTTCTTTTTTGATCAATCCTAACAGAGGAACAGCCTAAAGACAAACAAAGCCACAGAAACTCACAGACGGACTCATATCACAGACATAAGCACACCAACGTCACACACCCTGAGGAGAAGATTAATCTTTTGCATTGAAGAAGATCACCTCCTAGTGTCCTTTTTGCCAAAAATGTGCAACTACATGGATTTTTAATATTTGCCTTGAGAAGGAGAAACAGCTGAGTGACGGATGCTCAAGTGTTGATGTGTGTATGTGAGGAGGGTCCCAAGACTGTTTTTACCTGCCAACACACCTCACTGCTGTGACTGGGAAGTTTCAAAGCAGCAATGCTTCAAAAGAAGGTTGCAATAGTGCAAAATAAATACATATAAAACAACAATGATAAAGAAAGACTTTGGGACATGAAACAGATGAACATTAATGTGTTCCTCCTCACAGTGTTCCTTTTAAAGGTACAGTATCCTGGTTTCATAAAAGCAGTGCTTGTCAGCATCCACAAAGAAAACCAGCAGCAGTTCTATTGTACAGTATTTTATACTCACTGACCAGGGACGTATAGCCAAACACCTGCTGTATCTCCCATCATGCAGTCATGTTATATGCTTGATTATTGCAGACTTTCTTGGAGGTGTTACTTGAAGCAAGTTATTATTTTTGAGAGGATATATAACTTATCACCGTCATAACACATTATGTGTCACTGCTTCCAATGCTAGCCAAGGAAAAGGTGTACTGTCCTTATCCAGCCAATTTCTTTTTCTATTGTTTGTGCTTTTATTAATTAAGTGGATGAAATGACGCATATGTTTTTCTTCTTTTTGTGTTATCTTGTGGGTCATGTTGAGTGTTGTCTGTTTGGACAATTAATGTTGGGTATTGCATATTATGACTGTGTTTGGAGATAATGTCTTGATAAGAAGATCAATAAAGGGCAATGAAAGCAACATGCAGACCTGATCTGATGAATCGCAAAAGTTGGTGGTCATTGTGCTTTGCTGTTATTATGAATCTTTATTATGTGTAGCTCTTCGTTTTTCTAAAGAGATTTCTTGGAAGCACAACATGTTCTGTGCTCCAGTTCTTCCTCTTTTATTTGGTGTGTGTAAACAGGTTATTTTAGTATCACCTTCTTTAAGGATATGACACAGTTAAAGCTTAAACATCCTCCAGGCGATTCCCTCCCACCTTACATCTTCTTGGCCACACTGAGATGATTCAACGGGAAGCACAGACTCCAGGCATTTTGCCTTTTTGAACAGAAGTTTCTTGAGTACATGTACTCTCTGTAAACTGTCTAAGGTCAGTTCTAAATGTTGGTCAGCTGACTAAGGCTTCATTAGACAGTCCTGCAGCCCCGGGGTTTGTAACTTCGCCTTCTGTTAGCTGAAGACAGCAGCAAGGCAGTTTGACTGCTGAAGGGACACTGCATGTGAATAAATCCACACATGCACACATTCACAAATTTGAAAAATCCCTTGTGTCATTAAGTTTTTCCCCTTTTATCAGATAGCAGCTGCTTTCTGAAATGTGGTGTGGACCTTGACAAAGAGCCAGAGGCACCAGATAAAGCTTGCTACACTGATAATTACATTTCACACATTAACTAACTTTGAAGTTAAAGTTTGCTGCTTCGTCACTGTAGCATAATTGGATTAGATTTGAATAATGTGAGACACTTGGAAATTCATAAGGGTAATCTATAACAATATAGCGTGAGATAAAATTGTAGTGTGGCAGTTTTCTAAATAAAACGCAGTTTCAGTTCCCATCAGTGTCGGCTGGATTATCATGGTCCACGATTACTTGTTTTTCCAGACCACAAAAGCATATGATCTGCTGTCTTCCAGCAACTACTGATGCTTCCAGCAAAGATATAGCTGCATCATTATTTTCCAGTCAGCATCACACCAGTTATCCACGCGCACACGCACACACTGTGTAGAGTCAAACCCTGACATAATACTACACATGTAGTGTCAGCCACTGAAGGGGAGTTTGGTTCAGCAATTACAGCTCATGTTTGTACCCACATCCTCTCCTCATGTGACTCATAAATTAGATACTTGACATCTGCATCAATTTCCATTAAGAGAGCAGCTCGGCTCCGAAGCACTGATGGGTGAAGGGTTAGCATTGTTGGTGTTGGAGGGGATTAGCTTCACAAATTTTCTAGTATCTTCTCCTTATACAAATAACATTTTTATACATCTCCGTTTTTGTCTTTGTACCTCTTTTATGTCTCTGTTTTTTGTTTATTTTGTAAAGCTTATATTCTAAATTTTAAATCACAGAACTTCAAACTGGTCTCCTTGATTTGTATGTGATGTTGCTGTTGTTGCTAACTCCCTCTATTGGTCTGAGTGGTGTATATTTCTATCTCTCTGACAGTAAGGAACTCTACCAGGATAACTTTTTTGCACAGAAGTGGGAGCAGGATTCAAATGCAAAGTAAGACCACTCACTTACATTTTCCTCTGTGCTTTCAAGAAACATTTCAAATATGCAAAGTACGTCAATGTCTCTGTGGAGTTGCATGTGCACTGACAAGGACATGACCCCCTTTGGTTCTCTGCAGGAAACACCCTGAACTGGAACATTTGAAAAATGAGCCAAAATAAAAATATCTTTTAAAAAACGAGTGTGAATCATTCTTGAGCTCCAAGTATTTGTTAAAGTTAACTTTTCATTAAAGGAGTTGTCCTTTGCAGATTTTTATTCATGGCTCTCTTCATGTCTGCCACGATTTTTAATTATTGCTTCAGGCATGTTGCCTTTATTAGATATGACAACTTAATCAAGACATGAGAGTTAGAAAGACATGCAGCAGTGTGACCAGAAGCGAAACCAGACACTGCTGCAACTGGGACAATGACCTTTGATTGACCAGCATCCTGTTTGACATTATTTTGTCTGCACTTTGTTTAATGAATCAGTATTCCAATTAAAAATAGCTGAAAAAGCATGATAAAATGTGGTTGATATGAATGTATGTTTGTATGTTCTTCCAGTTTTCAGTGCTCTGATTCTCCTGAGATTGTCCCTTTTACCTCAAATATAAAATATTTAAGGGAGAGAGAGAAGAGATGGTGCTATGGTCTCCAGGTCTGATCATGAAGCGTGACCAAGGAGATGAAACTGGGTGGATGAGGGAGGGAGAGTTACTATCAGGCAGGGGGAGAAAGAAAGTGAGGCATGATGGAGGGAGACAGCAGTGATGAAGGTCGGTCATAAAGAGGAGACACAAGACTTCTGCAGTCTGTTGGGCCAAAGAGGAGCCGACACTAAAGATCACTTCCTGCTGTAGTTGATCGATACGCATTTATTCATTTTTCTGCCCGACGAACACACTCATGATGTGCATACATGCAAACATGCTAACATAAACTGGTAGTAAAATAGCAGTCAGATGAAACTGAAATGTGAATCGAATCTGTATTTTGTAGGATTTTAGTTAAGAGTTAGACAAAGTTAGTTATTTCTTTTATGTCTATATTCCTTAAAAGCAGGAAAGACCATTCAGTCATCCAGGTCAAATACTATTAAGAAAAAAAACCCTCCATTTCTGCTTGATACATATTTCTATTCTTTACTATCTTTCCTCTTTCTGCTTTCTTTCTGTTTAGACTGCTGAGTCTCTTGAATGCAGCATGGTGAACTGTCAGCAGTTTGATCTGTTTCCTGTAGCCGGCTGCTTCCCTCCATCTTTCCCATTATCTACAGCAAGACGTTCCTTTAGGATTTATACCTGCCATTTCAGCTCAGTTGTCAATATTTATGAACTGCATTACTGCACTACAGAATGTGTTGCTGCTGTGCACTTGGGTCAGGGGTCCATCGATCCTCAGCTTTGAGGTACTGAGCTTAGAGAGCAGACATGGAGCTTTGTTCCCAACACTTTACTGGGCTTTAAACCAGGCTCAGGGGTCTCTGCAATGTCCCTGCTGAAACAATAAATATGTCCTCAATTCTGCTACCTGCTGATGGATCAGTGTGCCTGCCTGCTGCTGCTGCTGCTGCTGCTGCTCACTAGTGGTCAAATGAGACACTGCACATGGCTGTGTTTCATCAGCTCTTACAGTGATAGTCTGAGCAGTTCTGCTATTTTTTTATATACCAGGTAATCATGCAAGGAGTTCCTATTCATATACATTTTCTTTTTCAAATTGTGCATGGTGGTTGTGCAGGTTGAGATTTGTGGTATTTTAGGACTTTTTTTTTTAAAAGATATTTTTTGGGCTTTTCTGCCTTTAATTGGATAGTGGAGGACAGTGGATAGAGTATGAAAGGGGGTAGAGAGTGGGGAATGACATGCGGGAAACAGGCCACAGGTGGGAATTGAACCTGGGCCACCCGCTCGAGGGCGAACCTCATGGTGCGTGGCCATATCCACTAGGCCATCTGCGCCCCATTTTAGGACATTTCAATCAATAAGAATACTTTAAGTTGAAACAGAATGATGTTGTTTTCAATCCTCTGGTCACTTGCTATCAATGTAAGTTTTTCACATAGTACGATGGCAAACTGATTAAAAGCAACAGGCACAAAACATAACAAAACCCACCTTTTGAACATTCCTCCTTATGATACTAAAAGAGGAGCACAACTAAACTGTAACTTCTCCATCCTAAACAGTGCAACAGAGCTAAACTGCTCTTCATTTATTGAATTATTTTTCTCAAATCATATCAGAGTTTAATTAATTTGAGTCTGTTTTAGTCACATGACATTTTGACCTCACCTGACTGTCAAACACTTGATTTTTAAATCTGGGTTTTTAAAGCATAAAAGGTTCAAATTGTGTCAGTCACAGTGTCTCTCAAATATTCAAGAGCAATTTAATTATTTTTTTTACATATTGCCAGGTTGGAATGTGTTGCTACTGTCAGTGTGAACTACAGTTTCTTTCCTCCATTACTTCCCAGTATTGTTCTTGGTCAAAAAACTTGTCTTAACCATGCTTTTCTACTAGAAATGTTGTGTGCTTTCCAATACAGTGTGTTTAGAGCTATATCAAACAAATTAGGGTGGCCATATTCTGGAGAGACAAAAATAGATCCCCTACCCAGCCTCTTGGAGATACTGCAACAATACCTACAAATACTCAAAGACAACAAAATAGCTTCATGACTCAAACATTTATCTAAAGCGCCCATTCCTCAAAATTTTCACAAGTTTTTTTTTTTTCTTTTCAAACTCAAAATATGGACTTCTTATCTCAAAATGTTGAGTTTCTTCTGATAAATTTGACTGTTATCTCAAAATTTGAACTTAAGCTTACAAATTTAAATCTTAATTGAGATTTCTACTTTTTTTCTCAAAATTTCTACTTTTGATTTCAAAATTTGAACTTTTTATCATGAAATTTTAACTTTTTATCTCAATTTTTTTTTCTCCATGATTTTGACTTTTGTCTCAAGCTTTTGACTTTATCTACAAAACATAATTTTTTATCTAAAATATATATATTTTTTTTTTAAATCTCAACATTTCAACTTTTAATCCCAAATTTTTTACTTTTGATCTCAAAATTTTAAGAATTTTGTCAATGTTTTGAATTTCTAATTCCAATTTCGGCTTTATATCTCACTTTTTTGACTTTTTATCCTAAAATTCCTTTGTGCAAAAATATAAATGATGCCTCAAAATTTAAATGCCAATCGCCCAGTGTCGTGCTTTATTATAAATAAAAAATTGTCTGTAGAACAAGCTGAGAATAATCTGGACATAATTTTACAGTATATGTCTGGGCAGAACAGGACATTAACTCATGCTTAACACAAAAATTACATTGGCTAATGAAACAAAACATTATTGCCTGTAATGGATTACACCTGTGTGATTCTCAGGTTTGTGAATACAGATGTGGCAAGATACCCATTTAAAGCACGACAAAAATGATAGTCAGAAAATGATGAAACATTGGAACAGAGGCCACAAATCCTAATTACATTGGGCTATTAGTGAAATGTTCTTTTCACATTTCCATAAAAGTGATTAGAAATAACCTGAAGCCATGATAAGCAGATCATCTATGACGGGATGAGGCAGCTCGGAGAATTATTCAGGTTTCATATGAGTCAGATACGAGTTGATGAGATGATAAGTACGCTTTCATGTGTGTTTGACCCCTCAGGCTGCAGCCATTTAATAAAAATGACACGGCTGATTATTCTGGGAAGAAGATGGACATAAAAGGGGAAAAAAACATAGCTGTTAATAAGCTGTCACTATATATTGTATTCAAGCTGTCGCTCCACATTTATTTGTAAGTGTGTGTGTGTAAAAGAGAGACAGGCAGAGAGTGAGGGATCGTGGGAAAAACATGACACACAGAAATGGCAGTTTAATTAGCAGCTTTAATCAGATAGCTGTGATTCGGGCCATATGAGGGACTTTAATTAGTTGCTGGTGGCAGCAACAGGCCACAGCAAGACCAAACAGAGGGTATCCTGTGGAAGCTGGATGAGGAGGAAATAAGACGTAAGGTCTCAGTGACTGTGTGAGAGAGGGAAGAAGAGGAGGGAAAGGAAGGAGGGAGCAGTGAGAGCAAGGCTGTAGGGGACAACGAGGGTTTGGGGATGCGAATGCTGGGGGGTGGGGTCACAGAGTGTGGCGTGACAGGGAGAACAGGACGAGCTGTGGGAGGAAAGGGGACGCTGAGAGCTTTTCAAAAGATGTGACGGAGGGTGGAGACGGAGCAGAAGGAAGAAAGAGACCTAGGCTAAACTGGATGAGGTTAAAGGGTAGAGGGGAAAGATGGGATGAGATATGAACTGAGATCAGATTTTAGATGTTAGGGGAAAATAGGATAAAAGATCATTAAAACATTGTGTGATTTACTGAAAAGGCACTTTGATACATATTCTTTCATGTTTTTTTCCTTTATATGACAGAAAGATGCTTGAATCTTGATTTATGCTTTGTATCTCTTTGTCTCGTTTTGGACTCAAGAGCATTTTCACTTGGTCTTGTCTTAGTCTGTAATTGGTCAGACCTGGGATTTTCTGTCAAAACCGGTCGAGGCCAGCACTGATCTGCTATTCTTCAACTTCATCAATGTGATGATAATCAAAAAATTAAATTTCAGTTGAACTGTTCCTATAGTTAAGTAAAGTTGTAATTTGACTTACAATATTAGGTGTTAGTTCACTGACAGTTCTGCCTCATCAGAAATCTTTTCCATTGTCTTATGTGTCAGACACCTGCAGAAACTGGGACATCATTCTATCTTATTTCTAGTCAAAAAAAATATCTGATCACATGCTTTTGGCCTTATTCACTTGATAAGTAAAAATCTGATTTTTGTTGTCTTGCAAAAATTCAGTTGAACAAATTTATTAAGGTTTAAGGCTTACTAAATTACCTAAAAAGTCTCTGTAACTTGATCAACATGCTGCTGCCAGAGTTAAATAAAAAAAAAAGTAGAAAGACCACATGAATCTACTGCCTGAAAATCTAGTATCAATTTTAATGTTATTCTATCCTTTTGTAAACCTCTACATTTTCTTGTTCCTTGTTGTTATTTCCAGAAGAACAACTGAAGCTGAAACTAAGTCAAAGTTAAAATTTCTGATTTCCATCTGTTTTAAAGTCAGTCATGGTGCCAAAAAAAAGGGATCAAGAGTGTTGATGGGGGTTAAGCTGCTGCTAAATTTACACCAGACACAACGTCTTTAATAATACAAGGAACTGTCAGTCACGCTGGAGCGTCAGACTACAGGTTGTTTAAAGGCAGACATCTTATCCGTGTAAGTGACAAGTAATGAGGTGAGACTGTGACTAGACTCATCAAGAAGGGAAAGATAAAACCCTCTAACACTCTCTTGTCCCAAGCTTTGAACTCTACTAATATAGCACTCCATTCTCTAGTCTTTGTGGTTTCCCTCTCGTTCCCTGTTTTAGAGCATTTATCCTTAGAGAAGTATTGTGTTGTACTTACGGCTCACTCTTTAGGCCTTACAACAAATAGGTTACTGCTGAAAGACAAGCTAAACATGAATATCCTTTAACTTTCAGTCCAAAGTGGAAAAAGAGAAAGAGACGAGCATGACGTGAAGAAGAAAAAGAGACACAAGAGAAAAGAGAACCAATACCCTGATACTTTCAGCGTAGGAGTAAGAGACAGTGTTGGAGGTTGATGTGTATGAGCTGGGACAGTCCTGTCTGACACACACTGTTCCAACCACACTTGCCCTTTTCCTTCTTCTTTTCCCGTCTCCATCAGGCCCTCAAGGTCCTTCTGCTTTGTCCGAGCTGTCTGACCAGATGCCTGCTGTTGTTTAACAGTTTGTCTGGCTGTGTGATTGTACAGAGAAAGAGGGGGGGGGGATGGGGGGGAAAGGAAAATAAAGAGACATAAAAAGTGAGGGAGAGAAAAAAGAAAGGGCAGAAGCAAGGCAGGCGAGAGTCCTGTGGATATCTGCTCGGCTGGAGAGTGCTCTGAAACACCAGCGCTCTGATAGTGACGCTGTAGGGTTGAATCCTCCTCCTGTGAAGACTAAACCTTGCACACTACCGATGATGAATTGCTCCTCGAATCTGATTTGTTGTTTTGCTCAGTTTTTATTTGTATCTTCTTCTTTTAGCTATTCCTTTGGTTTGAAATAAAGTAGAATTTAATTAACCTGGTGACTTTGCATGTATTTATTCTTTACATGTTACTTTTACTGCTGCTCATAATCCTGTGTGGATTGAATACATGATTCAAACATAGACTTAATTCAATAATCCATGAGCTGCATTATGAATATTGTGACTGGTTAAGAATTTAAAGTGTTGCATTCACTCTTCTCTACAACTTGATTTAATGTCTAAAAACATGTCTGAAAAGCTTTCAGACAAAATATGAAATGCCTGCTTAAAATTCTCAAAAGGTCTGTGAATTTGGGTGAAATAATTAACCCTGTTTGGCTTCCCTAATTAAACTTAAACTTATCATAAAGTATGAGGTATAGATAAGAAGCATATGAGGCGCAAAAGCAACTACCCATTCATTATCTTCACCACTTTTTACTCTCAGGGTCACAGTGGGCTGTGGCCTATCCCAGCTGTCTTTGGGCAAGAAACAGGGTACACCTTACACAGGGCTAACATGTATGAACAATAACCATTCACACAGAGACACACTCATATTTTTGGTAAATTTAGAGTGACCAATCAACTTGATGAGCCGTGTTATAGCCCAATATGCAACAATGGCCCAGAATGCAACTCAAAAGAAGTATAGTAAAACCCAAAATGTAAAAACTGGTTGATAATGTAACAAAAGTGCTGAGTCCAAAATGTACCATAATTTCCAGACTATTGGGCAAACCTGAATATAAGCTGTACTTGTTTGATTAAAAAAGAAAAAATGTATCGCACATACATAGGCTGCACTTGTTTATAAGCCACAGGGTATCCACATTGTAACATGGATTGTTTACACAGGAAGATTTTTTTAGACCTTTAACTGGATAAATACTTTTTTTTCCAAACAGTACCTGTGAGACAACTTGTTTTTTGGGGGAAAGTTTTAAAATGTTGTTGAGTAAACAGGCCTAAACATACACAGCATGGAGCATGATTGTTACAGCTGCAGTGCTCAAAGTGGGTTTAAAAAAAAGCAGCAGCTCATAGTAAATAAGAAAATCAACTGACCCAACTTGTAAGAAGTTCCTTTATTTTGGGCTCAGAATCTCACACATTATCAACCACTTGTTACAATTTGGGTTTTATAAAATATTTATTACATTTTGGGTCACTATTACAAATTGGGCCCTACAAAACCAGAGGTTTCTAACAAGACACTGTTTCGATGAGAGGCAACAGCGCCAACCACTGCCATGTTAGTGGCACAAAGACTATGACCATGAACACAATTCATGCAGTGAGTATATATTTTTGAAACAATAGAAACCCTCTCCCTGCCATAACATTAAGAAATCAAACAAGACAAAAAATGCATGCTCCTCTTTTATTTTAGACCCAGGCCTGTAAATAACACAAGGTTATACAACAGCTTATCTCTGAAAAGTCCCAGTAGCCTTCAATAAACAAGCACCTTTGTACATCACACAGTAAGGTAATTTAAGGGTAAATATTTAATAAAAACAAAGGTCACAGATTGACCTTTCAGATTTAGATCTCAACTCCCTTGGAAAATACTCACATATGTTTGCTGAGCACTGAATGTCAAGACAGCTTGTTTAAATAATCATTACTGTCTTGTGGTCAAAAGCCACTGGGAGAGAGTAAGATTGAGGCAAACAGAGGAAAAGAGAGTGGGCCTGTGGGTGAAAAGATAGAAAAAAAATGAACAAAAGAATAACACAGCATGACAGAAAGAAAGTAACACCCCCATTTGTTTCAAGTTTGGGCCTTCAGATTTGGACCATTTCTCAGATTTCCTCTCCATCTTGTAAAATAAAAAAACACATCTGTGCAAATACACTCACTGTCTGTCACACTGAAGCACATCAAGCAGCCAAGAGAACAGTCCTCGTTTCTGTTCTTCTTCGCTCTCTTCTCTCTGGGTGACACTCCCCCATCATACAACGTCAGTTCTGGAGCTTTTTAACATTTCATGCTAAGCTGACTTGAGTGTATCTCTCTCTCTTTCTCACTCTTTCTGTCTGTCTCTCTCTTGCCTCTTAGCTGCGTATATCCCTTCAGTTTCACCCATCACACCTTCTTTGCATCTTTCTGTGCTGTTCAACATTTTTAAGCTCTTTACCTTGCTTACATCCAGCATTTTGTCATGTTTAAGATGAACATACAGACTCAGAGTGGTCATTACAGGGCCTCTATTTTGCCCTCCAAGGCTCAGCAACAACCTCAGTTAAATACAAAGACAAACTTGACATTGAGAAGTGTTGTCTTTTATCTCTCAAACATGTGATCTTCCAACTGCTAACATACAAAACTCTGTTAGTTACTTGGACATGCAGCATCACACATGCTGATCCTGTTGTGACATGAAGTGGTTGTAAGTCTGCATGATATGTCCCAAAACCAACATCTCGTGATACATGATGTATATCTTGATATTCTAATTTCTCCTCTAAATCACTATATAAATTCAACACTTTGATGCATAAAATGTCACCAGTATAATGATTGGAGCTGACCATTCAGTTGGATTTCTAAAATATTCAGCAAAAAAGGGGAAAATCAAAATCAGATTAAGTTTAAAAAGCCTTTTCTTTCAAACCAAACTTTATGCAGTTACATATTTTGGTTCCAGTAAAATAATTAATTGCATCAGCAGTGAGTGACAGAAGTGAAACAACAAAAAGAAGAACATACTGATGTCTGAAAACATTCACCTGACAATTCATACTTAATGGTTGCAATATAGTAATTTCATACAACTCACATGCAACAACATCAATACATCCTTTGATACATCCCCACCTCTAGGGGGTTGTATTCTATATTGTGGCTATATTCCACAGGAAAAAGCACAATAAGTTGTAGCAAGTGTTACAAAATGCTCAAAATGTTTTATAAAAAATCACAGGACACTTGAGGCTTGTCACAAATCCACTTAGTCCACACAAACATACTTTTCTTTATGTGTATGAAAACTCATTCCAAGCAGATGTAACAGTTTTTGAGCATGAAAAGTGTCTTAAGATAACTGAGTGTCAGAGCACACACATCCTGTGATGTTTATGAAACATGGGTGCATGCACGGTGCCCAGTATGCTCCGCAGTTCAGTGAAATATCAGCAATAACAAAGCAACTGAAAGTTATTTCCCGCGTCCTGTTATTTAATGCCAAATAAAGTATCAGCACTGGGCATGTGTGACAGAGTTTTTCAAAAGATATATTTGAGGAATTGGACAAATTTAACACTGAGGACACTGCGATTCCACTTCTGCACCAATGAAATGGTTCGAAATGTTCTTAGAGTTGAAAACCTTGAAAGTGGCATTTCAGTGTGGGTAAATTTATTTAGTCTAAGCAGCACTCCAGTGCATTTCTCTGTCACAATAGGTCAGTCAGAAATGTGCATGCTTGTCAGTACAATCCCATGTAATACTGCTGTGCATTAATAGCTTCCCATTATTAGAATTGGACAGACACTGCAGCCTTCAAGACTCTATTATACAGCCGCTAATGCTTTAAGCTGCCTGAGTATTGTTATGCGTACAAAATCAATTAAGTGACTAAATAGGTCATTTATAGCTCAGCAGAGAAAAATATGTGATCTAAGTGTGTCTGTTCGCATGTGTGTGTGTGTGTGTGTGTGTGTGTGGGCTGTATCTCTCTTTAGAGTTAATTAAGATGATGTGAGGGTAATTATTCAGGTTACTGATATTCCAGTCATCGCTTTATTTATAAAAATCAACATTCTTCAAAATTGGCAGCCAAACTCAGAAGATAACTGATTTGTTTCTCATGACAGTGATACATTTTAATATTTTAAGAACATTTTGAACTTTATCAGACATGCTAACTTTCAGAGTAAAACTTGTTATAATGTAGGGAAATTTGATTTCAAGAGGGAACATGAGGAAAAATGTTCAAAGAGACATGCACGCAGTGGGACTTGCAAACCCTTGGCGATTCTGTTCATGTTTGAAAACCATTTCATTATTCCAAACTTATCACCTGTGAGTCACTGTGAGTCAGGTCGCTGGGTTTGGCCCTTGGGTGAGTGGGTGGGTGAGTGGGAGTGCAAGAGGCAGGGACACTGAGAGAGAGAGAGAGAGAGAGGGGGGAAGGCGGGACATGCAGAAGTTGCTCATGCCGGGGAGAGCGCACCGCGAGTCCACCCTCTCCACAGTCAGGAGCGCAAAGGAAAATGTTTCTGTAATCTTCAGGTTCCGAAGACATCTAAGAAGACCCCCACCGAGGCTTCGACTAACCGAATAATCTGTTTTTATCTGCTGAAAGCGTTGTCGAGCGCTCATGTGTCGATGAATTTCTACGGGAAACTAATAAACGTCCTCCTGCTTGTGCTCCTCGCAGCGCAAGGTAAGTCAGACTCAGCGCTGTGTGGATAGATCGGTGCTCACCTCGCAGAAAGTAGCTTTACACTAGGGACTTTTGTAATTCTACTCCCCATACAGCTTCATATAAGGCTATGCTACACTGCTTTTCTGCCCTTTGAAGTTTTTTGTCACCAGCTTTACCTCAGTTTACCACCTCTGTGCGCGCCAGGGTGAAAACTCAATGCGCAAAAATTCAACAACAAACCTTGAGTTTATCAGCCATTAAATCTTAGATACACAAAGCTGCAAACTTTACTTGTGTTATGATGAAAACGGTGTGACTTTTGTGAGACAAAACTTAAGGATAAGTGGCGAAAACAATATGAAAAAACACTCAAACATCGCAATATGTTATGCTTTACTTTTGCTGCTCCATCTCAAACGTTTAAGATTTTGATCGGGGAGGCAGCAATACTCCCCCTGTAAACACACCCTGTGAATAGATGTCTAATATCCATTTAAAACTTATGCTGTCGCGCCTTGGGGAGGGCTAATGGAACTTTGATGCACGCAGTAATGGGTGCATTTAAACATTCACGGAGTGTTCAGTTTTCTTTAGGGATAAAATGTCATGACGTGCAATATCATGGTTTATATCTCAACCCCTCGAGCAACCACTAAGCAGCCATCTCTGCAATTAACAAACCAATGCATGGATGGCATATGCTTCAACCGAAGCAGCCTGATGTTTTTCAGTGTTTATTTCGAGCCTGCATCTTCCAGATGTGCAGGGATGTGTGCTGCATTGGCTCCACCCACAAGTGTCAGAGGTCAGGGTTAAGTGTCTTCCTCTGCAGAAGCTGAGCACTTAAATAGTTGCCAGTAGTAACTAGAAGTCCTTAGTGCTTAAATGCAGCACAAATTGAAAAGCAAGTTGTGAAGAAATACTCCATTCCCTTGTGGTTTGATTTGACGTCTGTAGCTTGTGACATGAGATCACAGAGGGAGCACTCTGTCAGGTTGTCTCTGTTCTGTTTGGCTTCCTGTTTGATCCGTTTTGCTCTTTTGTTTTGTTTCCAAAATAACCTCTACACATTAGTTCTCCCTTCTTCTGCCTCTGTTTCATGTGAGGCTGACAGTCTCCTGAGTGCTTTAAAGCAGCAGATTTTGAAGTGGGATCCTTGAGTGGCTCCCAAAGGACCCAAACCCAAACAAAGAATAGATAAATGCATGAAAGAAAACTTTTTTGCTGCATTCACATGTAGCCGAGTGGTTATTTTAATCCTAAATTTCAACTCTCGCACAGTTATAAAGGTTGCACAGTTGCTGGTTTCTTGAGAACACTCCTTTACCGATGGCAACATGAAGTGTGATGGGCGTGGGAGATGAAATGTGCTGCTTTAAAGTGGCTGTTCAAAGAGCTTGTTGCTGTTAATTTTTTAATGTTTCACTTAAATGTTTGTCAGTCAAACAGTTAGTGATGATGGTAACATTTTTTTTAACGTTTAGAGCTGCTGTCAAACAACTGAATGGGCTCTAAAGTATTAGTTTTGTTATCTCAGAGGGAGTATTCTGCTTCTTGACATGAAGAGCTGTTGCCACTAAATTAACAGCAGATGCTCAGATACCCTGCATTAAGTCAATCTACAGGGATCCAAAGGAAGAACAGGACTTCAAACAGCTATGCTAAGCACCCTGTCAGAGATAAACATTGTTTTTGTATTATGCAAGCTTTAGGAGTAGTTCTATTCTGAAAATGTTTTATTGTGTCTGTTTTTTTTTTTTTAATAAATGTTCATCTCTGAATCAACTTGAGAATTTAATGTACAGTTACGCCTTTTAAGGTCAGCAACTTTAGCAAATCATACTCATATCACGAGAGTCAAAGGCTAATGTCATAGATAGCATAATGGGATGCTATCCAAGCTACTGCTGGAGGAAACCGAAACTCAAGAATCTCTCTGCATCACACAAATAACTCAATAATAAGGGAAAAAATAAATACATTTAACAAGTGTTTGAACAAAAACATCAATTAATTTTGGTTTAGTGTTATCTATAATTAACTAGAAAGCTAACAAACCTATTATGGTTAGTTACTTATTTTAGCAATCTTAGCCTGTTCATACATTTTCTTAATGTAGTAAAACTGGATCCAAAAGTATGCGACAACATTTGTCAAGTGTAAAATCGGCATTTTTCAGGCTATACGGATGGTTATCAGTCAGGAAATTTACATTTATGCTGTGGTGTCACTAAGGTCATAGCTCTATCGTGAAGTCACCATGGGGGATCAAGTTTCATCAGAGTATACATGCAGAAAAGTTCAGACATCTTGCTGAGAAGGTCTCAATCTGCTTTAAGAGGTGGCACTATGTCCGTTTTTTGACAAACAAAGCTATGTGCATCTCCAAACTAGTTTTGGTTCACCTAAAGAGGAAGTAACATTAAAATTAAAAACAGATACCGCGATTGATGTTTGTGTCCTAGTGCTTGTTGTGCTTGAAAGCATCAACCCTATGTTCATGGTCATCTACTACCTCATCTACCATCTGAAATTCGCCCGCACCAAAGGCGAGCCCAAGACCTGCTGGATCCAACCGCAGTCCGAGAGCAATTGCATTATCTAGGTGTTTTGATTGAGCTATGTTCAGTCTGATCTCAATCAGAATTAACTGTCAGACCTAACATGCATTTGAATAGTCAGATCTTGTGCTTAAGCTGATTTCTTAAGCTGAATGTAAACATGCTCAGTGTGTAACGAAATTGCTAAAAGTCTCCTTCAGACTCTTCTGTTCACGCTGCGTACTATTTTCAGGGAACAGCACACTGTGCTCTGAACAGACTGCAGAAGGAGTCATAAATCTGGCTGTAAGTTGAATCACTGATTTGTTTGTGGAAATGATTTGAGTAATTTATTTTTCACTCTTGAATCTAGAGTGTAGCAGTGAGTTGGTCCCAGATGTGATCCCCTGTGGGAGCAACACTAAGTGCTGTCGTACTGTCACGCTTCAGTCGTCATGTAAAAGACACTTGCTTCACACATCCTGTAACCTGATGCAGAGTCAGAGTGGAGGGGCAGGGATGTGTCTCTGTACGACACGTGGGATGGTCTCTTTCTCCCTCTCCCTGTCATTCTTTCCAGCTGGAGAGATTTGCTACAGCTGACTGCTTTGTCGTTCTGCCCTTGAACTGAACAAATTTCAAAAGGAACAAGAAAGGGGGAAAGGGATGACCGAGTCAACACTCTTGTAGAGGAACAGATTCTGCAAGAGCAAAAAGAAATCTGCTGTGTGTCCTTGCTCATAAGAGGTTGTTAACTTGACTATTTCTGGGGGGCAACCCCAGCAAGATGAAAGGATTTTGCCCTCACCCTCCTCCATACTCCACTATGTCCTCTACATCTCCTTTCCTTCATCCCTCAAGCCCTCGTTCGTTTTTTTCATGATTCTGTACAGGGGCTGTGTATGTAGATAAGTGCTTGAAAAACACACATTGACACTCTCACACTCCCAGTAGGGGTCTGATTAGCAGGATACAGAAGGTATTGTCTTCTCTCATCCAGGATCAGTAGATTTGTCCCTGTAACAGAGGAAATGCTGATCCCACCGTCCATGGGATTGTGGTGTTTTAGTGGAAATAGAACCTGGCTCTTAGTTTCCTGAATTTTAAGTGTGAGAGCTCTGACAAGCACGGGTACGCTATTTGGAGAAATGACATTTGAGAGAAAGTCACAACCTATGTAATATACTGAAGTGCACATCAACAAACAGTAAAGGATTAAAATTTGTGAAATTGCATGATGCATTTCTCTACAGCATCTTGACTGCATCATCTCCAGCAAAAATAGCTGAGAGAAATGTCCAGCCATGCCTGCATTAGACTGATCTGATCCGCATCATATTTCAGGCTTTATCTCACTTGACTGTGCATTTTAATAGGCTGCCTCTGTGTGTTGACAGAGTAAAGAGGATCTTCCTTTTCAAATAAGTTCAGCCCGGGAGAGTAGCAAGTGCAGGCAGTGAATTACTCAAAAAGGGCTTTAATGAGGGGAAGGTCAAGTATATGTCTTAGAACAATGGAGGCTGGAGCATGACTGGAAAAAAAAGAAAGAAAAAGAATCAAATGTTCTTTCTTTTCATGAAACCCATGAGGTGTTTATCTGTGTCTGCTTGTATGAAGTAGTCTGCTTGCACAGCAGCCAAACTTAAATGCTCTTCAGAGGTTGGAACTACAGAACAGCTCTCTGGTATCCCTCCCAGAAGCAATAGAGTTGCATTACAGTCTAACAGGCAATCACTGTGTGTGTGTGAGTTTCTGTGCGTGTGGCTTATGGACTGTGTGGTGGCTTGAGGATCCTCTTAACGCGATTGTCATGTGATTATTGCAACTGAACCCTTCGCTTCTTCCCTGGCACATGTGACGTAACCACGGGCGGAGGCAGCCCCCTATGGATGAGCTTAAACCATCATACCCCCCTCCAACCACCTAACACACAAACACACACACATTCCCACTCTGTTTCACACGCACACTTTCAGATATCCTCCTCCAGACATCCCTCCTGCCTGATTCCTCTGGGACATCCTGGTGTTGAGTGCTGGTGATGAACTGAGTCACGCATTAGGATGGATGGAGAGATGGCGAGAAGCAGAAAAATAGGACGAAGGTTGCGCAAATAACAGATGCCTCAGATAAGAAGACAGTTCTAAACATTTTGCCCCCACCCATATACATAGCTGGACCTAGACAGAATTTTTATAGGTTTAACCTACCCCCACGCCCTTTGCTTTCTTAAACATGGACTGCTTTTCCCATGTGTCCTAAGTACTTTGCGTATGTCAAGCTGATGTAGGCTATCACAGGTTTCAGCCTTGCATGAAATGTTATCAATTATTGATGTATCTGTTTACTCAAGGTTGTTATCAGATAAATGAAGCCTGTAAAATACAGCATGGTATGACTTACCTATCGACATGTTTGGTAGTGGCACAGGATGTTCACTGTTTAGTGGGGGCGTGGTCAGAGGGTGGCCAGTGCTGGCTTGACATCCTGAGTTTTACCTCCAAAATCCCAAGCTGTCATTGGCTCTTTGAGAGCTAGGCTGAAAACTTCAGTATTGCATCCTCTATTTTCAAACTTACAACAGCAACATATTGACTGTGGGACCGTGCCTTAGGGCCATCTCCATGAGACTTTGGACAGAAGGGTGTAAAGGGGCTAAACATCATACATTATCATACATCACACATGAGAGAGGTTCTAAACTGAGGTACAAGTTAAAAAGTCTTTATAAATCTACAACTCCAACTTTGGGCCATTCCTAATTGTACCCCTCAGCTTCCCCTTTGTCAGAACTTTGCAAATGCTAAAATGATGTCAACTGCGCCAAACATAAATCAAGCTCGTGTATGTGGCCATCTTCTGAGGTGTGCAGATGTAACTAATTGCTCTCATATTGTCAAAATTCCCCCTTTGACAAATGTAGCACTTTTAATTATCTTTTGGCGAACTGCTTTATTGTGGTGGTTTAAACTTCATTTGATAGAAAAACAAAATCTTCCTCCTGGGGTGTCCTTGTGAGAACTTTCTGCTCAGAATCCATCAGAAGCACTGTGCAGAACAAAAGTAAGTCCTCCATTGATCCATCCATGCTTTCACCCATTTTCCATTCACTTAACCTTGTCTGGGTCAGCAGCCCCACAAGCTTTTTTTGAAGAGTTTCCTTGTGGAAATTTTCCAAAGTGGAAAATTGAACTCCTTTCAACATATCCTGGGTTTTGCTCAACAATTTACTTTTGCAATATGTTGGTGGAGAGTCACAGGGAGGACTCTGCTGGGTTTCCTTATTTCCATCTTGAGTGACTCCTGTCGGATCAGGAGCCCAGTTTTAACTCCACTTTTAAGCATAACTACAACTGTCAAGTAATTTGATCAAGTGTTTCCATTATCTCATTGCTTTCCCACCACTCAGAGCTTGAGGCTGTTGGTGAGGGTAGAGCCAAGGATTAAGTGGATGAATTATGACAACTCACTACCCTTTGGCAGCATCTGAAAGCAGCTTCAGAGAGCTGCTTTCAAAATTTCTCTCGGTTTCCTTGAACTAAAGAAACACCTCCCTTTTTTCTCTTTAACGAGTCAGAGGCAGATCTCTGAGACACTCTCTGCATTATACTTTGTAAAGACTGGAGCAGATGTATGTGTCCACACAATACAAACATGGGTTGCTGTTGTAACTATGTGGGTGACATAGCTGTGGCTATGACACAGCTCTCCATCGTTAAAAAATGTATCTCGCCCTCCAAATTAACATCATGTTGAGATGCAGAACATTTCTGTTGCATCAGAAAACCCAGCAACCGAGGGAACCATGTGCAGCAGGAGCAGAATTTCAGATCCAGGTCTTTCTGGATAGATATTTAAAACCAGGTTAAAACTTCCAATATCGATACTGATATTCATTTGTTGATCCAACTGGGGTTGAGTATGAGACAGCTTGAAAGTTGCTAAAATTCCCAAAGTTGGCTTTTCATTTGTCTTTTTTGGTTGTTTCTTGCTGTTGTAGGATTAATCTGAAATTTGGCTGCACTCACATAGATTAAGAAATGTGTTTCTTGAAAGGTGTAGTTGAAACCTTTTTCATGCATCAACCACCGGTCGCATGAAACTAAGACGGCTAACTTGGACATATAATTAACAAGGATGTATGGTATCTGAAAAGTGCATTGTTACATTTGTTGTCAGTAGTGTTGTTATATGTTTATGCTCACAGGTGGCCCCCCAAGTGAGATTATTGCATGTTGCTTTTATCACATCAGCCTTTTCAAACACAGCTGTTCCCATTAAAAGAATTGGCATGTTAACACCAGGTCATATTAGAGAACAATCTATGTAAACACCTGAAATCTTCAACTGGGAATGACTTCAACCAGAGTAAAAATAAAAGATGCGTGTCACCACAGCTAATGCTGCTGGCATGCAAGATCAGCAGGCTTCCTCCAGCATCACTGCAGGAGAGATAAGCAGACCTTTCCTCTGATTACAACACAAACGGCAGCTGCGACTGCAGTGCTTTTAAAAACCAACACAACTTCCTACTCCAAGACAAAACTCTGTTTCAATTGGACCAAAGTGTTGCCGCTTCAACAATCAGTAGCTTTGATTTAACCAGTCTGTCTTTTAAATCTTTAGAGCTAACTTCCCTTTTTGCATAGGGGGCGCTTATTCATTTACAGATATTACAAAATAAAGCTGTTTTTTTTTCTTTTCGTTAAAAGGGACACTTCACAAGGTATTGCAAGGAAACACAGAACACCAGAGTGAATCCTTAAGGAGGAACATACATGAATCAACTACACAACTACACAATGATGCTGTTCTACATAGCTGAAGACTTGCCTCATCACAACATCCTCAGTGACCTCAACACAGTGTCCTTTTTTTGTAAAGATAGAAATGTAAATAAGTTGCCTTTTATAGATAATCTGGCCTCAAAACTTCCACGTCTTTTCAGGTGAAATCATGTAAGCAAGAATTTCATGCATCAGTGAAAACAAATCATGTGCTGTTTAGAGTGAGTCAAGTCAAAGGTGAGTGGACACAGAACATAAATAGGAACATGTGCATCCATAAAGGCACACACAGTGACATGCACGTACAGTATATAAGCAATCCGACAAACATGAAGACATGGGCTGAGGCATGCACCATATGTTTAATGGAACGGTCACAGCTCATCTGTGGATCCTCTTGTGCGTCATTCAACGTGTCACAGTCAGGGCATCAAAAACCCTGGAGAGCGAAGGCATGCTATCAAGCTTTTCTCTGCTTGTTCTTGCTGCCACTTTTCTCCTCATATCGCCTCTCTCCCACTCTTTCTTTGTACCGCCTTCCATGCACTCACACACTGTCAGCAGCGAATTATTGGAGGGTAATTAGTTCCTTCAGTGTCCACCACTTGCTCCCAGGCTCATCCTGTTAAGCACACCCCTGATCAAAGAGCTTCCCACAGGCTATGGGTCTATCTCCAGCTTTTAGGCATCTAAAGCCACAAGAGACTGAGACAGACTCAATGTTTGGTTTGCTAATTCTAAATCAATGTGGCTGTTTAAGGAAATGCATGAGTGGTTGACTTGGCGTCATTTGCGTTTTCAAAAAAGCCTTGTCACTTTGCAACCATATTAAGAAGTAAGTGTAAGGAAAGATAAGTCCTATTTTTGCTGTCAGAAACAATTAACCTTTTTCTAAAACCTTGAGAAAGTAAATTGACAAAAGACAAACTCATATCACAATGACTCCTGGAACAAATTTTGACAACCTCTGCGATAGCCAAATTTTTCAACGACAACATACCCTTGTCCCCAAAGCCCTGATCTTTTTAATTCATTGCATAATGATAATGTACAGAGTCTGAGGCTGTCTCAAGTTGAATACTTCCGAAGTGCATGCTACTCACACTCTATATTTGCTATTACAGTGCCAAAAACCATACAGGGACGTGTTATCTCAAATCAAACATGGTGACATTTGCATTTCCCAACCGTTCACAGGTGTTCTTCTACTATTTTTTAATTTAGATCACTGTTTGATCTGTTCCTTCCCCTTTCTCTACATGGCCAAGATGTTGACCACTGAGGGTGAGAAATATCCACCTCATTCCACACTCAAATTTTCAACTGTTTGAGCATGTCAACAAATAAATCAAAGTGCACTATTTTTCCATACTGTCAGTGTGAAAACACTGATGCCCTAAAATGGTAAATGTAAGCAAAGAAGTACATAATTTGAGACTCAGCCTGAGTTAGTAACTTTAAGCAATCAGAGGGACTGCAGCGAGGTTTTAAGATGTCATTTGTCTCTTACTCTGGATGAATTTTTGTAATTTTACTTACTTATCAATATGTTATCATTCTTTGGATAACCAGCTCTGGAAAACTTAACCAGTACTACACTTTGCAGCTTATTCTGTTAATTCACACACAACTAAAGCTCCACGTGACTGTCTTCTTTTCACTACACACACCTGCTCAATATCTGCAGAATACCAGCCCCTACAAGATTGCAATGCAGTCAGTTCAAGAGACCAATGATTTGAGGCATTCAATAGATAGATAGAGTGGTTAGTTAGTTTTCTGAGGCCTGGCATGGCTCACTGTACCCATAACTGGATCCTGACAGGAACCAACAAACGCTTGCTTTGTATTTGAGATAAATAAACATTAACACATGACATTATCCAGTGGGTTTGAAGGCTATCAAGAAATAGTTCCATATTTATTTGCATTTGGTATCAGGAAAACATTGATTCTGAGTCATTTGTCAGACTTTTTACGCCTGTTTATTAAACACTGCAGTTGTTTGAGTCTATTGAGTTATTTACCCTATTTACCTTTTAATTGATTTCTATAGGACAGATAAAGTGGCAATTTAGAACCTTATATATCGTCATCAATTAAAAAAGTTGTCCCTCCTGCCTGACGTCTCTCCTGTGTTCACATATATGCTCTATTTGCTAAAATGAAGGGTAAAAGTGTGCAGAATCCACTGGGGGTGAAAGGTCAAAGGTTGTAATTAACTGCCTTCAAATTAAGACCAGTTAAATCTTTAGTGGCAGGACAAAGAAGAGAATTGAGGGAGTGACTGTGCCAAGAGAGGGGGAAAAAAAAACACCGGCTTAAGTTTTTTAAGTCACAGTGAACAAAAGGTCCAATTAATTGACTGATTATAATTGCCCTGGTTTCCCCTCGGCCAATTAGAAGCTTAAACAAGGTTCAGGGAGTGCAGCGAATCAGGCAGCGGCGGGCAGTTTTCAAGTCAGGTACCAAGAGCTGAAATTATACACGTGTCTCAAGAGAGAGGCCTTTTCATTAAGCAGTAAGACTCAACTCGACTCTGCCAGTGACCTCAGAAAACTTCTGGAGAGTTCTGAAGCTACTGTGGTATAATTCAACCTCTTACTCATTGTGAACTGGAACTAGATTCAACCGGTTTTAATAGATTTTTAGTGAGTTAACTTATTATGGTATAAAAATGAGACTCACGGCTTCATTAAGCAGAATTAAAGCAGCAGAAAATATTTGGGGGAATAAACATGAGCACAGAAAAGGCTGACCTGATTATTTTATTCACCTCAGTGAACTTGAATAGCTTTTGCACCCTGTGTAAATGGTGAGTGTTTGTTCTCAGTAAGACTCGTACTTTAAAGGTAGGTCAGACAAAGTTTTCAGTTCTAATGTATTTGTGACGCAGGGGGGGTGAATTATGTAATTGCATAATTTATGCTGTGCTGCAGCCTTTAGCAAACATAAGTCTGACCTTTATGTATGTCTATCAAGAGTCTGTAGCTACATGCATGTTTATGTTTGTTCATTGTTTAATGTGCACCAGATGTTGTGATTATGTAAGTGTTGAAAGTGTTTTTAAATCTTTAAGCTCAGTGAGCATCGATGAGCTGTATCAGCTGTGTGTTGTTTCAACCTGTTTTAAAGCTCCAGTAGCATGCCCACCATGTTCATGCTGTATGAGTGCTTCCTGATAAGAGTTAAACTTCACCAGCACTGTTATTTCCCTGATCCCTACAAGTCTAATTTAGTGAAACCAGACAGAATGCAATCGGAGATGTCTGCGAGATGTTCATCTGAGACTCCCAGTGGAAATAAAAGAACAAAGTGCTTTATGAGTTCACTTCCCCATTGACAGTGAATATGAAATGTTTGTTTCAGGATGCAGAATTTTCACACATGGAAGATACTTCACCAAACTATCATCCTTTCCAAAAGTACATTTCACCCATGATATGTAAATGTGCTGGCAAAACACATGCACATAACTGTTGCTGAAGAAAAGTATGCACCGGGTATAAAAATAAATCCAAATACCCATGGGTATGGTAGGAGGTCCAACCAAAAAAAAAATACATACAGTCAATATTCAGTGTTCTCTCATTTTTCAACATAAAACACAACCACCTACCTGACTGATTTTACACTCCAGTCATTCAAGCTTTGTTCTGCTAGTTTTGTAAGTTTCGTAGGCTGTGGTGAATCATTGCAGGTTATATATCTAATTTATTTCCCAGTTAGGAGCATTAGATTGCAAACTGTTATAACTTATACATAGCACATAACAGAGTTTGAAGTTTCAGCACAAAGAAAACACCTATTAAGATAGGGTTTCTTTATTGATGATGAAGAGAGAGGATTTATTTTCAAGAGTCCACACAATATTGAGAAGCAGTCGTACACTGATACTGGTTTGTGCAGAGCAAACAGATATAAAGGGGAAGTGCCCCCATCAAAAAACTATGTATTATTTAGTTGTTTTTAAGGAGAGAAACCTTTTCATTGCTTTTTGTGTGTAAATGGGATCCTTCTAGTGAGGCATGCTTTTCCTTGGTTTCAAAAGTTCTCTATTTGGCTTTGTAAGAGCAATACTGAAAGCCTCAGACTGTAGCAGATAGCAACTGTATCACTAATTTCATTTATATATGAACACACACACACACACATCTATATATGCCTTGATATTTATGACTTAACAGCATCAATCAGTCAGTTTAAATCCAGTTTTATTCACTTCTAATGCTTTAGTAATCAAGGGGTAAAGGTTAGAAGGGGAAAATTCTATTAAAGTACAGAAGATGTTAAAAGAGAACAGATAGCGTGCTTCTCTGTGTAGTTGTGTGATAGTGTATGGAGGATTTGTAGCTCTTTGAAGCCATTGGCAGAGTGTTTCTAAGGTCCTGCTGGTGGTGTGAGTGTGTGCTGTCCCAAGTGAGGCCACATTTTCTGCTTGGACAGGCGTGGATCTGTGTGCCATCCAAGGCACCAGTGTTACTACTGGCAGTTTTCCACAATATGACCTTCAGCCCTGCCGCACACACACGCACACACACTTCCATGGATACCCTCTAGCTAATGGCAGACCAATCCTTTTTTTCTCAAAGCACATAATGTTAAGATTTTTAAAATCATGCAGTCTTTTATTTATGTTAAATGAGTTACCAAAATGTGGCTCAGAACATGTTTCTCACACTTACAGCCTTTCTTCCATGACAAGCAAATTTCATTTGTTAAACCGTTAAAGGGCCATTTTATCTGAATTCAACAACAGCAACAAAAAACCTTCAAAGGACAAGGCTTCATATAAACATTTCCTCATCTGCAGCAAAATGAATGCAGAACGGTTATTTTCAAAATAAAAATGGTTTTGTTAATTGTTTCTGTGTCTGCGCACAAGATCTTTTTCTAGCTTGTTTTTAAGGCTAGCCATTCAATTCATAATAACATCATTTATAATCATAATCATCATTTTTGTAGATTAAAATCCAAAATGTAATAACTTCATTTATTAAAAGGCATAACCTGAAGCTTGAAGTTCTTGATTTCACGTTGCAAACCATCACTGCTTCCACTTACTCCCTGTGGTTAGCTGTGGTATTGCAGTACCCACAATCAATCTAGACTGCCACTAATCGTCTCATCTCTGACTCATTATGTCTTTAATATTATTTGTCTTCTTTTTTTGTTTGTTTTGATAGGATGCTTCACATCCAAAGGGGAGGACAGACTATTTCGAAGGTTGTTCAGGAGGTACAACCAGTTTATCCGACCAGTGGAGAATGTATCTGACCCAGTCACAGTGGAGTTTGAGGTCTCCATATCTCAGCTGGTTAAAGTGGTAAGAGCTACAATAGAAATACACTTCTTAGTTTATAAAATCACATGTGTTCTCATCGTAATAAGGTTTTTTGACTAATTTGATTTTCTTTCTCCTTACAGGATGAGGTCAATCAGATTATGGAAACCAATCTATGGCTGAGACATGTGAGTGATTTTTGACTTTATGGGTCTGTCTTTATTCTCACTGAATGCTGAATGAACACGTGCTAAGTTTCATCTATCCTTTAGATCTGGAACGACTACAAACTGAGATGGGCCCCGGTTGAGTTCGATGGGATTGAGTTCATACGGGTTCCTTCCAATAAAATTTGGAGGCCAGACATCGTCCTGTACAACAAGTATGTTTCAGTGCTCGAATGCCAAAAAAGTGCCTCATTCCTGATTTTAGGTTATTATTATTATCATTATTAGAGTTTTTGGGACCAAACCAGACTTAATGGAGGAGTTAATGGTTTTTGGAACTAGTGGAGAAATAACCGGGCGACAGTTTTTAACCAGATTGGTTGGGATGGGGTTGAGAATACTGTTGAATATTTCATGCGTGTAGTGATGATGGACGTTAATGGTTATGGAGTTGAAATGGGTCAGTGGCTGGGTGTTCCAACAAAGAGAGGCAGGGATGGTAATGTGGAGAGGCAAAAGTGTAATAAATTGGATCATTTTTTTTCTGGAAGATTGAAAGAAGTCATTGTAACTTACTGGGCTTGCTCTTGGTTAGTTAACTGGGCTGATCAAGACAAGGTCTGTTAGAAATCTATCTGAATCATGGAGAAACCAAATGTCTCTCTGTAAACGTGAGCTCATTGCTCATTTATTTGCTTCCCAGAGTAGAGCAACTTCAAACGACTGCATATAATCATGTCATGCATCCCTTTCATCATTTATGCTATAGCTACCAATAACATAGCTGTATTCAGAGCTCATCAGTAGTCACACAATGTGGTGATTGTTCGTCTAAAAGCAGAGTTTGCCCTAAAGCTATGTTCTTACATGGTTTATTTATGCCCTCTATTTCCTGACCTTTTGAATTAAATGTTGTGATGGCCTCACAGTGAAATGACATTTTCATCTCCTTCCAACACAAACACCCCCTCTTACAGTGCTGTCGGCGACTTTCTTGTGGAAGACAAAACCAAAGCTTTGCTTAAGTTTGATGGCACCATCACCTGGGTCCCTCCGGCTATTTTCAAATCCTCCTGCCCCATGGACATCACCTACTTCCCCTTTGACTACCAGAATTGCTCCATGAAGTTTGGCTCCTGGACTTACGACAAAGCCAAGATTGACCTGGTCTTGATCGGCTCAAAGGTCAGAAGGAGTCTCTTGATCATAGAAGAAATAAGTTTGGTCCTAAAAAGTTCAGATGACAGAATAATTACTAAACAGGCATATGCAACTGTTCAAATTCTTAAAATCTTATTGTTCTACTTTTTTCAGGTTAACCTCAAAGACTTCTGGGAAAGTGGTGAGTGGGAGATCATTGATGCACCAGGTTACAAGCACGACATCAAGTACAACTGCTGTGAGGAGATCTACCCAGACATCACCTACTCCTTCTACATCCGCCGCCTGCCTCTATTTTACACCATCAACCTCATCATTCCCTGCCTCCTCATCTCCTTCCTCACAGTGCTGGTCTTCTACCTACCATCCGACTGTGGCGAGAAGGTTACCCTGTGTATCTCCGTCCTCCTGTCTCTCACTGTGTTCCTGCTGGTGATCACTGAGACCATCCCTTCAACGTCACTTGTCATCCCTCTGATTGGAGAGTACCTCCTATTCACAATGATTTTTGTCACTCTCAGTATCGTCATCACTGTGTTTGTGCTGAATGTCCACTACCGCACTCCGATGACTCACACTATGCCAGAGTGGGTGAGGACTGTGTTCCTTGGAGTGCTACCCAGGGTGATGCTGATGAGGCGGCCTATTGACCAGGGCTGCTCTTCACCTGCTATCACAGCGGGAGGGGGGAGCATTGGTGGAAATAAGAAGAGAAAGAACAGCATAGGAGGAGGAAGTAGCTCGACAAGTGTAAGCGTTGGGGGTATAACTGGGGGTGTGCCATGTCCATCCCTGGATGGTGGTGCAGGAGGAGGGTCCACCTCAACGGGTGGTCCGATGAACTGTGTGGAATACGGTGACCTAAGCCGCGACAAGAAGCGGGATATGAACAGGAGGTTTCCCTACAGGGGCAAGGAAGTACCTACTCCTGTCCCACCACCAATGGTACCACCTCCCCCGCCTCAGGCCCCCCAGAGCCAAGGGCCCCAGGAGTCAGAGCTGCCCAAGCTACCAAGGCAACTTAATACACCCTCCCCAGTAAACGCTGTGGTTGCCTTTTCTGTGGTGTCGCCAGAAATCAAGCAAGCCATTGAGAGTGTGAAGTACATCGCAGAGAACATGAGGACTCGCAACAAAGCCAAAGAGGTACAAAATTAGGCTTGATGTCTGTCTTTGTCTGTGACTTTATTTGTTGAACTCTGAATAAGCTCTGAGTAAAATGCTAATCAGTCTGGGATATTAAAGTCTCACAAAGTACACCAATGTTTGTCTTTCGTCACACGTAACTAGTCATTTAGCTTGGACAACTCAGCCATAACAACCAATCTGAAGGCCTAAGCCTCATAGAAAAAGTGTCTGTGTGATTGACAGTATTTGCTCTTTTCTAACATATGCAACACTGAAAATTACTGAAAAGAAATTCAACACATTCACAAGCCTCTAAAAGCTCGACTTTGTTTCTTCATCTACGCATTGTGTGGAAGATCAGAAATTTTCATGTGTTTATTTGGAGTATCTCTAGAGATCTGGAAACAGTTGTGATTCCTAATTTATTTTGGGTATTCTCTTTTTTTTCCATGCAGAGGTTTTGCTCAGCAGGGGGTCCAATAACAGTGTAACACCTTCTTGAGATTAGTGTTTTCTGCATTATGAAACAATTGAGTCTTGCTTTAGATTTGACAGTGTGGTACACAACCTTTTTTTTCTCTTTTTTTTTTTTTTGATTATTCGACCAGCACTGTTCATTTGTTGGGTGAGGTTTGGCACTATTCAAATATTCCAGGAATAGAAAAGCTCTACACAGCCTTTTCAAATGAAATAAAATAAAATATGGTCAATAAAACAAGCTTAACTTATGATGTTTGCTATTTTTTATGCCTTATACCACCATTTCCAACTGACATTCGCTCACTATGACTCTTATTTTAATGATGTATCTAAATGAGCAGTGCACCACATGGGAACTGTTGTTGGTTCCGAATATGTTCACAGAATTGAAAGGGCTTTATTTCATGTTACCTTTAGAGAGCTAGAATTTTCTACCTAGCTTTGTAAATGCCATAAAAGGCATCTACATAGGGCTATAAAGGGAGCGTAAAGCTGCTTGCTTGTTGCAGATGGAGGGCTTTGCTTACGCCTCCTGCACACTCTGGATGGCCCTGATATGTTTGTTGCTTCAGCTCCATCTTTTCTTAGCAGAGCTTGGATCTTGTGTTGATGCCTGTAGAATAGCCACACTGCCTCCTGTATAAGCGCACAATGGCATTATGGTCAGTGCAGCTTTGATCCTATTGTCCACACCTGAGTGAGGAACACTCGTTCTGTACAGTGAAGCTCACAGATGCATAGAAGTATGATCAAAAATACAAAGCAATGCATACAGCTTCAGATACAGCTATGGCACTGAGTGAATGTAATGGTTTGTACTGTTATTGTCAAGGTCACAAGTGTTGATCAGTGGTCCTGCAAAGCATTGAAGACTGATAGGAACAGGAGACAAAGACCAAAGGAGAATGAAAGACTGAAAAGTAAAGCTCAAGAGGGAGAGTCATTGAAGCAAAAGAGAGAAAAAGAGAAAGGAGAGAAGTTCAAGGACAGCAGCAGTGAATGTGTGTGGAGGGGGAGGATCGAGGAGATAGAAAAAGGCAGAGAGAGCAGTGAGGTTAGAAAAGAATTCATTTGCTTGAGATAATTTCTTTTTTCTCTCTATTAACACACTCTTTTCATCCTTTTCTTTCTCCAGGTGGAGGATGACTGGAAATATGTGGCCATGGTCATTGACAGGATCTTCCTGTGGGTTTTTGTGATGGTGTGTGTGCTGGGGACACTGGGACTCTTCCTCCAGCCACTCATCAGCTTTCTCAAATGAGACACTTTTCCTCATTGCGTCTCCTTGCCCTCTTTTGTCTACTTTTGTCCATCTGTATTCTGAATTACTTTGGGAACTATCCCTCCTGCAGTGCTTTCACACAACAGAACCAAGATATGTTCTTTTTACTTTTCTTTAGGTTTGTCTTTCCCTCTTTTGAGTATTTCTCTTCCCTGGTTCTCCACAATTAGCTAACACATCTAGCCTTCTGCTGTCTGTTTCCTTACGTGACTCACCCTCATTTACTCATTTCTCTTTTGCCTTGCCCTGTCAATCTGCACACATTGCTATTATCATGTCTCATCTCCCCTGTTACAGTGTTTTGGCATCTGTCTCTCCTTTTCTTTTCCTCTCCAGTGCCATGTTTTAACCTGCCACTGTCTGCAGTTTATCTCTTATTGTGATCATTATTACCTACATTACACTCTTTGCATTAACCTCAGTATATCCACACAGTCATTATTATTGTACAGTCTTATGTTTGATGATGTGATTATTTAAGTTATCAATATGATAACTACTATGGACGAAAAGCTCTTAGGGTTTAAATCACTGAGAAAAAAGGGACTCCAATATGCTTTTGGGTTTTGCACTACCACATTGCCATTGTTACAATAAAAACAATACAATATTAAGAAATGTGGTTCAGTTTGCCAGTGTATATTTTGTAAAAGACAAACACTGTATCATTGTCTGACAGCTGGTGATGATATAATGATATAAAATGTTGTGATCTAGTTTTGTTTTTATTTATACCACTTTTTCTTCACCATTTTTAGTCTGTTGATAATTTGTGTTTGCCTTGTACACACTTGTAAAATACAGGTGAGTTTTGCATGGCTAATGTAAAAGACACTGGCTATGGCAATACATGTATTATGTGTTTTCTTCTGCAATCAACACAAAGTATGTTTATGCATCGCACAAGTTCACAACTTCACTGTAAACTGACAGTGTACAGGAACACTTTGAATCGCACAATGTAGAATAAACTTATATGAAATCCTAGAAAATGACAAACTGTGTCAAGTCATAACTATAAATAAAGGAGATCCTGCATAATATCTTCCCACTGTTAGGCTTTTCTGTACAGATTTAGTTTCCATACATACTCTGTTTGTGCTCACCTAAACAGTGAAATAGTGGAGGTTATTTACACCTGGACCTGTTTTTTATATTGTTAACATTTTAAAATATAGGATTAGTGCCAAAGAAAGTAATTTAAGCCATTGTGTAAAAAAAAAAAAAAAAAGTTATATTTAGGTTTCTGTGAAGACTTTATCAGTGATCTTGAAAAAGCCATACTTCTACATATATGCCTAATCGTAATCCACAACTTTAAACAAGATTAAATACCCAACTGGCACCAAGGCATATTTGACCAATGTATAGATTTATTTTTCCATTCTTTTAAAAAGCAGTCTCTGTTCAGATGCTCACATATTGAGTCGATGAACTGTTATGTAGAGAAAGGCAATATTAGGTGGAAATTAGAATTTTGAATGTATTAAGTGTAGGAGTTGGGTTTTTTTTCAGCAGACATACACTTAAATTTTAATCCTGCAGGGATCCAAATTACTACAAACCAGCCTCAAAGCCTCTCTCACAAGGCATTTATCAGTCTTTGTAAGTTTAAGTTGGAAGAGCTCAGATTTTCAGGCTCCATTGTGGGTTTTTTCACCTCTGGAAGTGTTACTTTCCAACAAACACAGAACAGCTGATCTTTCAGTAGCAGATGGGGATGAGTCTTTTTTTCTTATTATATAACATTCTTCATGATTGGTAACCTGTGTTATTAAAAGGATTCCTTTGTTTGCACCTAAAGCTTATATATTGGATACAATTTTGAGACTCCTCTGAGAAATGTGTGAGGAACTGGATAAATATTGCCCAGTCATTCAGACACAATACATCTTTGAGCAAGACACTCAGCCACCAACTTCTGCAGCTGGGTCTAACAAGTATATAGCTGGACTAAGAGCAGGCAGTTGGTTGTAATGTTGCATTACAGTTGGTATAGTACAATTATTCTGTAGCCACTGGCCACTAAAAAAAGAGAAAGACAAAAAAAAAATACGAGAGAAAAAACACTTTCATTATGTTCATCAATATGTATGACCTGGCCTCTTCTTGGCTTCCTCAGTGACCTCTTGCCAAAAATGTCAGAGAGGCTTTTCCTGCTACAAAAGACTATAGCCTCACTCTCTGTCCTGGAGTGACAGGTCATGTCCACACGTAGCCGGGTATCTGTGAAACGGCATACATTTTAATTTAATTAGGCTTGTCATCAACATAAAACCCCAGTTTTACGCCACTAAAAAGATCTTTTCTGAAAACTCAGACTCAAGTGAAGATTTTGAAAAAATCAAGTTTCATGGTTGTATGTGTAAGCCGGTATCCAGAGTTTTTTGATTTCAACATCACACTTTATGAAAAAGGAATCAGTTGACGTCACACACGTCATTGTGTCGTTTTGCGGAGCATTACTTTTGTGGGCATGTTGGTTTTAACACTGCTGCAAACATATCTTGCATGCTTATTTCTTCAAGTGCATCTTATTACTCATGTTGAAAAGCAAACCTCTGTAGTGACGCAAGCACAAGATCCAGGCAGAATAGCCAGAGTGACGGGGATTCATTTTGATTGACTAGCTTGGGTTTCATGTCTAAAAACACTGCCACCTATGGGTCTCGCATGCACCTTTTGACGTACTTGCCTAGTTCCATGTGGACATTCATTTTTTTGTCATTGATTAGGTGTGGAGGAAAGAATTTTTAAAAACGAATGAGGGGACTATTCTTTTTTGAAAATACGTGGCGTGCACAAGGCCTAAGGTAAAACTTTCTCCACCTTCCTGAGTGTCATGGTTTGCAAAAATTAGTACCTGGTTTTATCTGGCAATTATGAAAGCCACAACTCCTCTTTTTCTCCCCACTGCCTCCTTGATTTCTTACTGGATCCCTTTGCCAAACAAGCCTGAGGGTCTCCTCCTTCAGCTAAACAGCTTCATTTATTGCTGGTGAACCCAGATGGTTCTTAGACTTCTTTGACAATGAGAAACCAGACCTCCTGGTCACAGCAAAAACCTCTTCAATGAAGACATTAAACTCAGGTTCTCAAAAGTAGGGGTAGTATAAATGATTTAATCTAGCTCTCCCTTACAACTTATGGGCTGCTGGCCAACCTGGAGTGCTGTATGAGCAGGGAAAGGTAGGATCATCCAAAAAGCCCCAGTTCAGGATATACAATCTGTGCAGTAGTTAAGTTGGAGGCCTAATATAATACTTTTCCACTGGGCTCATTACTCCTTGCAGCACTTCTGTGCCCAGCCTACACTAAATATGGCATTTGTTATTCAATTTCATGACCAGAAAATAACTAAATATCCCTCTGATTCAGACTAGGCAATCTATTTCTTTGTAATTACTCACTTGTGGTTGTCACCGTCTGCCTACGAGAGTATTGAAGCCTCCCAGAAGTACCGTGGAATCCCTCGATGGGATCATTTCCAGGACACTTAATTGGTGCTTGATGCTGAATGTTTCACATAGAAAGACACACAAAGTCAAAGCCTTTCATCTATGTCAAGGCACCCTTTATGTGCACTGTGACAACTTTACCCCAGCAAAAAGCTCCCGATGCCCCTCTTAAGGAGTTTTGCTCCAGAATCAGCGCTGTGTGCAGCAGTGACTCTGATAATATGTGTTTGATAACACTGTACCTCCCATACAGTCAATGTCCTATAACCACGGACAAATGCCTTAAGTCAACACATCAAGACTCTCCTTTGCGTGCGGCCCAGCTTTCAAAGCAGCTGACCCTGATGCCTTTGTTTCCGGTGGTGGGCTTGCAGGGAAGGGGATCTATGTACTTATTTTGTTCTGTGTCCTGCAAGGAAAAATACATTGCGGCTTGGCCTCAGGAAGCCAGAAACTACGTAGTTCTCATGTAGCGTCTGCTGTTTGTCTGGTTCCTTCTCGGGAGCCAAACTGCCTGGGGAGATAATACCCCAGGCTAGCCCCACACACTGTAACACTTACAGAAATTCTCAAGCCTCTGAGAAGTCTGTTTATCTTACGATACTATTTGTGTTTCTTCAGTTCCATGTGAAACTTCACTTTATGCTTCCTCTCTCACTATCTCCCAAAATGAAAACATACTTTCATACATAAACTTCACCACAGGGCCTGTCACAGGGTTAACATAAGGTGACTATACATCCTCTTTTCCCTTGACATGTCCTCCTTTTTGGTTGTAAAATTATATCCAGGGGGATTTTATAAAATCCACGCAAATGTCAGGGTTTTTCTCAGCTTTTTCAACAGACCATTTATTTTTATTATAAAGTGCTGAACTGGGCTACTGGCATTATTCTGACGCACCGACCTGTAAAGATGTTGAGCATGAAAGAATGCATGCTCTCAACCCTTATATTTAAAACCAGCAGGAATGGGCTTCTACACGTTATTTCATGTTTACATGATAGAAAATCTTCATTTCATCAGAAAAGGAGTGTTCTAAATAATTGTATGGATAAATTAGCTACTTTGTCGTCTTTAAGTATCTTTGAGTGTTTTTGGAGCATCTCTGAGAGGCCAGGTCTTCTTTTTGGGTTTTTAGAATATGGTCACCCTATTTGACATGAAGACTACCATTCATGCACACACTCAAATGGAGGCAACTTCAACCTGACAAACATTTATGTTTACTATGAGAGAAGGCTGGAGTATAAACCCACACATTCACAGGAAGAACATGCAAACTCCACACAGGAAGACACTTGCCCAGCTGGAGATCTGAGGCAGGAACCTTCTTGCAGTGAGGCAACAGCACTAACTACTGCATCACCATTTGGTCCCGCTGTGGCTGTCGTTCTTTGGGCAGCAGTTTGGACACAGTTTCACATACTGATGGAAAACTCCATGTGGCCCAAACTGAATCTCTAAAGCAAAAGCACAGCAAAGCATTTTTCTTTGAAGCTCCCCTCTTTCTATGACTTATCCCTCTTTGCCTCCCTCTATCAGAGGTCACGGGTGAGTCTGAATGTGCCTGTCAGCACTGGTGCACACACACACACAAACACTCACACATACACACAACAGAAAGTTCAGGGGAGTGAAGGCACAGCTCTTCCCCCTTCCAGTCAGATTGGAGTCAGACTCTAGCTTTGAATCGGCACAGCCTGTAGCTCCCAACAACCGCTCACATTTAATCCTTGCTTCCAAGTACTGAATGAGCATGTGCACATTTTTGTGTGTGCATGTGTGTGTTGAATGTGGGGCTGAGAGAAGATTACACACGTCACCTGAGGAAATAAGAATAAGAGACAGAGAAGAAAAGAGAGAGTGACAGGATGTGAGTGTGTCCATGTGAGTCCAAATGTGCAAACACTGTATCTCCCTCCATGTGGATTATAATCTAGTTATGCATATGGTAATAAAGTAGCTGTTCGACAGTCAATCATTGGATCCCATCAGTCTCAGTCTGCTGCATGACAGGGTCATATCAGCGCCTGGGTGCCACAGAGTGAAGAGATCAGCCGAAGAACCAGCAGCCCCAGCTATGTTTGGATAAACGTTTCCCAACTGATTCTCCCTCAACTATGTGAGTGTCCCTTTACAAGTTCAAGAGTGAAAGCATGTTATACAAGTTTTAAAGCAGCATTCTTGTGCAATCTGCTCTAAAGCTGCAACACATTTCTTTTGGACATCTTGGATGTCACTTATGTAATATTTTGAGTCAGACAAAAAAAAATTGGCTGCTGCTTCAAAGTGGCAGGGGCTTTAATCTCAATTTGTAATGGTGTAAGTTTGATATTTTTAAAGCCATGGATCATTTTTGAATGATTGGACTTCAAGTACTCTGTGGCAGGCAGAGCAAAGCAGCAAAGCTCTGGGTGCTAAATTGAGGGATAATACATTATTAAGCCAGCCACATGGATGAATATTTTACACAATTCTTCACTCTTGATGCTGACTGCCAGCATCCAGCTCCTAGATAGCAGGACTCCAGGATAACAGACTTGTCACCCCATGAGAGTCTGTAGTACAAGGTTTGTGTAAGAACAGTTAACTTTCAAAAAAGCAGGCACTAATTCTCTCTATATTTGCTTGTTTCACATCTATTGCGTATGTTTTTTAACGTATCCATGATGAGTCAAATACCTTTTTCTTGCCCCATTTCTCTCACTCCCAACTCTTTAAGTCTTCACGCGATCTTGCTCCAGTAGTTTTTTGGACCCTGTTTTAAAAGAAGCAAGCCTGTGAGGAGGGGACATCTGCAACGGACCACCAAAGCATGATGGCGAAAGTAAGGATGGGGTTGGAGGGTGAGATGGGGGCATATTGCGGAAGGGTGGATGGTGAATTAGGGTAGTCTCTTGTGTCGTCGGAAGCAGAACGGTACGTGCCTGCAGCCAGCCGACCGTGGATAAGCAAAGGAGACTCTCCTCTAAATAATTCATTCCAAAGGGAGCTTTCTGAACACACACACACACGCAGACGTACACGCATGCAGTGTACTCTCAGACACATAAATGGTTGCTTCTCGCAGTGGAATACTGCACACACCCACACTCATGCTCACAAAGAGCGAGCTTCTAATTTTACTCTGATGAATATTTATAGACGGATAAAGAAACATTGTTTTAGAATTGAAAAAGAACATTTTGGTGGAGCAAAAAAAAAAAAACACTTTTGGCTTTGGAGAATAAAAGCAAACTGCATCAATTTTATGTTGACTTTTGGAAAATTCTTACCATGCCTTGATAACTACATGTGCTTTCATCTGTAGTAAATTACTGTCATGTAACCTGAAAAGTGAAATTATCATACTTGAGTGATGAGGACAGGTGGGTAGAAGAGTACATACATTTTTGTGTCTTTTAAATCTAAAACGGTGAGTGACATTACTTTTAACATCCAAAAATAACTTGTGATTTATATTATGTGTGTTCCTGATGTGTTGCTCGCAGTGACTCAGTGTTACACAAGAAAATGTATCATAAAACAGCAGAAAAAAAGACAAAAAATAAATAAATAAGACTCGTAGAATGCAACCTGCTTTTTATGACAACTGCCACAACATCAAGCAGCCGTGCTAACTCCAGCTGAGCTGGAGCCTCAGTGTTTGTACTTAGAGAGACCTCCTGCTGAGGGGTGGGGAGATTAGAGAAAATGAAGCAGACACAAATTATTCTACACACGCTAATGTTTGATGCAGAAAAATAGAAGACAAGGCGGGACTGGAGAAAAAAATCACTCTGCTCAAGGTTTGTAAGGTCAGGGGTGGACATTAGTCCATTCACTCTCTTCAACAATCTCTGTGATCACTTGTGTTGCTGCCTTTTGAAACTCATTTAAAAATACAATTTCAGTGCAGACTGTGACTTATTAACAATGAAAGTTTATCCTCAAAACATGGATAAGCTTTTACAACAAATAAAAAGAATCAACAAGGTTTCCTATAACCGTAGCAGTGACACTGAAATGTGTCTTAATGTTTTTGATGCATCTAAAAGCTACTCAGTTACTCAAGCATTTTTAAATATATATGCGGTGAACGCCACTTCTAAGACTGGTTGCTGTATCATATCTTTAAAAAAGGCTTTAAATGCAAACATTTGTGGGAAAAAATCAGGCAGAACTCTTGCAAAATAATCCACGTGATTAGTTCCTTTTGACCTTATATGCGTAGTTATAGCTAACACTGCCTGTTTTGCTGATGTATTGTACTGTTGTTTGTCATTTTATGAAAAAAAGGCAGTTCAGTCAGGAGAGACTACTTGAACATGATTTATTTTTACAGGATTCAGAGATGGATGTTATGTGTGCAATGCGGTGGTGGTGGATAGATGGATACAGGATGTGATGAGAGGTGGACATCAGAGGAACTAAACCTGGACACTGATGATAAGGAGCGGAGGTGACTGGGGTGGAGGAGGGTTGCAACGATCTGTGCTGAAACATCAAACTCAGCAAGGAGGAGAATAGATTTAAAATCTAGCAGCAGCTGCATGATTGGCTGATAGAGGTTGGGTTGAATACATTTAAGAGTGAACAGAAATGCAATCAGTTGAAGAGAAAAGAAGAAGAAGCTCATTAGCTGCCCTGTCATCAATGTGGTCCTGAGCCTTTAGCTGAGCTTCCCCCCGAGTCTCTGGAACTTTCTCCCACCTGCCATTCGTGACATCACCTCTCCCCCCATCTTCAATTCATAGCTCAAAACTCATTTTATTTGATTAGCCTTGTCTGTTTGACCATGTCATCTTCTGTAAGGTGACCATAAATAAATGTATTAATATTAAATATGTTGTTGAGTGTCATGCTTGTTCAGCACAGTTTTGAGCTTTTAATGTGGGTATTTTCAACAGATTGTGTCGTGGTTTCTGTATTTTAAGTTAATGTGCTTTCAAACCATAACATGTCTGTAATAATGGACATGTATGTTTGGGATATTTCAGCTCTATTTCTGTCTCATATATGTGCTCATTTAAATCGATTAAATTGGTTTCTTCTGCTTTTATGTGTCTAGCAGTACTTGCACTGCCTTTTAATTTATCTTAATTGGATGATGCTCACACCAGGACAGCAAAGACTACAAAAAATGTGAAACATATTTAAACAAGGATGCTGATATATTTCTGTAATTGGTTCTCTCAATTTTCCAATCAGTGCTACTAAATCCCAGCTGCCCCAAATTAACCGGGTTAAATTAATTCTATTACACTAATTCCAGAGCTAAATTAAAAATTGCACCCTTACTGTTTTTTGACGAAAATCTCAAAAATGTCAAGTAAAATGGTGAAATGTTCTTCATACTATATTCCTCTGTAAGTGTCAAAATGATGTTTATATGGTATTTCCACCATTTTCTAAAGTGTTGCTGTCATTATGAAAGTTTTACAGCTTTATAATTTTCCACTGTCATAATGTTGACTGTATTAGCTTATGTATGAAAATTTAATAAACAATGCAAATACATTAAATTAGAAGCCAACAGACTACTTTTGACCATTTGCAGAAGTATGACATTTCAGGCTGGGGGTCGGCTTTTTCAGGTCTCTCTGTCTATTTTAGGTAACAGCCAACATTATAGATCTGAAACTATGCATTTTTGTCCTTCACACCGACAATTTGTACAGCAGTTTAAATCCCTGTGGTGCATTACCAGCATATTTTTCCTGAATTAGTCAGAGGGCTTATTAGTGAGGATGCTGATGAGGCGAGATCATCCTTCACATATTTCTTAATGGTGTGAATGTCTGAAAGTATCTGCTCTTCTGATTGTGTATTAGTATATGCTGACTCATCAGTAAACTCATCATTACTGCCTCTGTCTCCTAATGACATGAAACAGGCATCCACTTTACACACACAGGAAGCTCATCCTGCACCATCAATTATGCAGCAAAGTTTGTATCTGTATAATGAAATCTAATTGAATGTAATGCAGTTTGATGTAATATCATCTATCCACCTCAATCTTAAGCAATTTTATTGAATTAAAGTCAGCTAATTCAATATGATAAAATCTTGCATGGTAGGTTAACTGTAATTCATTTTAATAAAATGTTATGTAATATAAAGTAATGCATTCCATTTAAAGGGAGTGTGTGTACATGTGTTTGTACGTGAGTGCGTGTGCGTGTGTGTGTGTGTGAATGTTTAATCTGTATTCATAACCAGTCCGGCCAATTAAAGCAAAGCATTTCTAACTGTGTGCTAAACTGTTTGAAATGCTCAGTCCTTCTGCTCATTGTGCATTGCAACAATAAACTGTGTGTGAGCTTGTTCCACTGGATTTCATTATCCACATACTGTGGATCAAATGAATGTGGTTGAATGTTAACAAATTAAACAGCTGATCCAAAACATTGAGGACATTTGCAACCAAACTAACCTGAAATTACTGCTGACACCCAACACGACAATAAAAGGCAATATTAACCTGTTTTAGATAAACACCAAGACTGTTACACAAAAATCCAATTTCAATTCAATTTAAATTTTATTGAGGATAGCCCCTCGAGATGCACCAGCTCATTTCCAAGGGGGTCTAAAATAATTTAGATGCTTTAGTTCATAATCAAACTGCAGCCACTTGCAATTCCAGTAACATTCTAGAAATGCGGCATTTCAAGTAGAGATAGACAATAATGGGGTTATGCAGAGCTCTGTCTGATTTCTGTTTATACTGCACTTGATTAACACTTGATTATATCTTGGCATTATGTCAACAACAAAGAATATTTCAACTTAAAAATCTGTGTCTAAATGTATCAGTAATGCATGCCAACTTGACATCTTCTCCTTCGTCACTCCCTGCCTTTCAGTAAATTGTAGCCTACCAATTACACAATGAGTGAGGGAGATGTGAAATATGAAACCCGGGGTTTAAAAAATTGAAGGGTTAAATGAAGATGAAATAGATTGGTTATTTCAAACAACTAAATCTGACTGAAGAAGTTTATTTAACTAATAAATCAACCAAATAAGACAAGGGTGGACATAAGACATCTTATTTGATCAAGCTAACTTCTGTTGTTGTCGAAACAGCAAAATTTATTTCTTGACCCAGCAAATGACCTACAGCAGCCCTTTACATCATATTTTTAGGTTGGGACAACAAGTGCATACTTACCTACTCACAGGATAGTAGCCTTAAATAAACTACACTCAGCTGACTAAACAACCTGATTGGAGAATGGTTAATAACTCTCATGTCTGTTAACTGAATATCTTGCTGAGATTATAATGGTGATAGAATTTTCTTATTGGAAATTAAATAAATTAAGCAAATTGAATATATAAAGAAACAAAGTTCTACAAATTCTCTTGGACCCTACTCGAGTGTAATCTCATTATACTGCATCCATTGAAAATGCATGACAGTACTGTGTGTAAATCACCATGACCTGCCATCCGGAAGCCATTCTTTGTTGCTTTGGTCATTAAATGGTTTGTTTTTCTGAGCCAGAAGTTAGAAAGGCAGGATAGAGAGTGAGCTGGAAGAAGGGATGGATCTGCAAAAATGCTAAGTTATCCAAGTTATACAGTCTATGCCCGAGGGTAATTAATTAGCTTGCTAATTAGATTGTGAAATGTTGTGTTTTCTTCAAAATATGACTGGATTCAATGTTTGAGCAGTCTGTAGTTGTTTTTTCACCAGACCAAGGAGGCAATGAGAGCTTTTGTGGACATACTTCAGTTTTTGACATTAATGTGTCACTTTGCAGCTCTTGCGTTTGTTGCTTGGCCTGATTCAGTTTTATTCTGCAGCCTTGACAGGAACAAACAGGTTACTCAAGATAGATAGGCATGTTATATTTTCAAATAACATCAATACTACTGACTTATTGTATGAGATAAATGATAGAGAAATTATTACAGAACAGGCCATAAAAGAAATGTAAGCGGTGTGATGGAAACACTTTGTTGCTTGTTACTTGTCAAAGTCTGAGCAATGATAAAGCTTATTGTGGATTTAAAAGTTCTCATCTAAGTTTTAGCAATGAGTCCAATACATGAAACGGTGTTCAACCTTTTCATTTAATTTTTTATGATAAAAACTGAGTCAGCGTAATTCTTTGAGAATTGCATCTTTCTGTTATCTAATGCAGGATAAACTTGAATCCATTTAGAGTGACATAAACCCTAGAGACATTTTATTTATGGAAGGTTTGGATCACCACCTTGGACAACAACATCAGTGATCAGCCCTGTGGGTGCTATTTCAGCACCTTGGACAGCAGCTGGAAAATCACAGCTCAGACCCCAGCATTATCACATCACCTGCAAGCACAACTGCCATCCATCAGAAGCTGTACCGCATATATGATCAAAGACAAAAGGCTGCACCAGAGCAAGGAAGCCTGAGAATTACACGTCTATCTGCAACAGACCTGTTTGTCTTTTATTTAAAATGAATTGTTGTTTTAAATTTCGGGAAATGCTCTCACTTAAATTCGCTAAAATAACTGAAGAGCTGATTGTGCACTGGATGATCAATTATGTAACCTTGTTACTTTTGCATTTACTGTTAATATACAGATAATATTACAGTTAAGTATCACTCATTTATCCAGATGCTCTCAAAATGAGTTCCTAGCATATTTCACTTGTAGTAAACAGGGTTAGGTTATTTATTCAGTGTTAAGCATTCTTTGCAAAGCAGAAACTCAATGTGCATGTGATGCGCTACAAATGTGGGTGCGTGACAGAAGGTGCCTCATTATCTGCCTGTCTAGTCCAGAGGCAATTGAAGATTACACAACTTTCTCTGACTCAAGATGAGAAACGAAGACTGGTTTCTCCTGGGACAGCGAGCACCCGTGAACTCCTCGTAGGCTCCAACACAAAGAGACATAACACACCCAATCGCCCTCTCTGTTGACACCTGGGGTGCAAACCCCCCTGGAATTAGCACATCAACTGAGTACACATACACACGTCTATATATACAGATACACACACCCTCCCACACGAAGACAGGCAGACGTATTTGCAAATGCACAGCATGTTTAGGCTGATAAAGCAAACAGAGGAAATATGCAAATGCAGATTCAAATACATCCACATTTGCAAACTAACCAAAACAGGTGGAGTCACTCATAGATGTATAAGCACAGGGACACTTATGCAAATATGAACCAATACGAATGAGACACAAAGCACAGCTGACTCACATATGATGACAACATTTGTTGTGTGCAAGATCATTCATTTTCTTCAGAGTGGCTCTAAAGTGCTGTGATAGACAGACAGACACGGATGGAGCATATTTCCTGCAATAGAAATTAGCAGCAAAAATATATGGCATGTTATAAGTAATGTTATCAAAAATAAAGGGTTATGTCCCAGTACATCACATGCCAGAGGGCATAACATACATCAACTCTGAGGCTTTGATGTAACTACTGACATGGCAGTTAAAAATAAAAGCTGCATGGTTATAGTAATTATGACATGATTTGGCAAAAAGGGAAATTTCCTAACCAAAGAAGTTCTTAGCTCTATTTCTCAAGCATATTTAGACATATTCTTGAATTAAGAGATTCTGTTGCTTTAGTTCCAATTAAGATACAAGGAATGCTTCTAAAAGAGGTTCTGTAATAGGACTCTGTTGTCATTTGAGCTAAATCAAGGTCAGTGAAATGCACACAGCAACAAAAATACCAAACTACTCTGGCAGGCATCAAGCTTCTAAACACACTTATGGCAAAGCACAGGTGGGACTTATGAGAAAATGACACATGGTACAAATAAGCTTGTATCATGGTTTCTTGTGATTGTGTGAGTTAGAGAGACAGCAATCAGGTACGCTGCAGCCCCACCTTGATAAGAGCAATCAATTCCTTGAGTTCTTCCCTGAAACCAAACTGTTAATTTCATGAGGGTTCTACAATCAAGAGGACCACAGCGAAAGATTGCAGGGTTTATCCACTCAATACCATGACTGTTCATAAAAATGACCCTCACTGAGATATTTCACTCCAAACTCAGGTGACTCCTCTGATCATGACTGCTATTCTGAGAGTACAGAGATGTTCTGTTGAACAGTAACTCTATGCACACAGACAGGACAACACCATTACTATTTTACATTGCCATTGTGTTATGTCATTAGCCTGGTGCGTTATCTGAAGGAGACAGTATTGAAACACTGTCTGGCAAGATTGAGTTTCAAAGCATGAGCGACCTTTTCTTTGTATCACGTCAGCCAGATGAAAAACCAAAGAGTAATCAGAGAGAAGTATCATGTTTGAGGTCAATAAATATTTTGTGCGTGTGTCTGCTGCTAACTTTCCACAGCAGTGCCTGACATTGAACTCTGCCGTGATAAACATTTGACCCTGAAAGTCATCCAGTCCATGTTTCACTGGACTCATGCTGAGTTGTTACTTTCTTAAGTCTCATGTCCCTCTCTCAGTTGTAAATTTTGAAAAAAATTGCAGTGACATTTTCCCTGTGATCTGGGAGAAATCTTTTCATCCACTTTTCTCTGCAGTTCTTTGGTACTTTATGATGTTTGAAAATCAAATAAATGGGCTTGCATTATTGATGAGTGGGGAATTTTGCATCAAATGCCTTGAAAGTTTGACTGATTTTGAAAAAGTTTGCATAATCCAAAAGTTACTTTGGGTCACTCTGATACTCCACTGTTGTAAGGTTATCTGATTTTCCCTTGAAGCACTGCTGGTAATATTAAAGGGCTAAAAGCAGAAGCGTGTAAGAGCACTGACTTTGTAGTTTTCTTTCCAGGCTGTGTGAAAGTTGATTTCCGTTGTCGCATCTTTTTCCTGCTTTTATCACCAGTTTTTTAATCCTTAAAATAACAAACAGATTAAGATTAAACCCGCAGGAGACGGGCCTGTTTCCTCTCATTTATTAAATATTTTTACACTGAGCCAATTTATGCAGCCTTTAATTATGAGCTCTGGAAAATAAAAACAACATACACACACTCTCTCTCACTCTCTCTCTCTCACACACACACACACACACACAAACACACAGACAACATTTCCAAAACACACACAGATGCAGAATATGTACTCTCTTCTCTGTCTTCACTCTCTCTTCCACACACATTATCTCACACATAAACACACGCACACACTGTGCAGCTGCCCACTGTCGTCTGGGAAGGGACCGGCAGGTTTCCAGCCCGCGAGAATTTGTGTTTCCGAATGATTAGAGGCGAGGCGGACGGGACGATCTCGGAGGCAGCAGCTGCCCGCCCCACGGTTCCAAGTGGAGCAGAAAATCAGGATAATTTCATTGTGATAATCAGCCTCCCGTTATCCCCATCACTTCAACTCATGGAGGAGGAGGAGGAGAGAGGGAAGAGCAGGGAGAGAGAGTGTGTGGCTGAGAGGGGGAGAGAGGAAGGAGACAGAAAAAAACACACAAAAGAGGAAATGTGGGCCTCATGCTTGGTTTGATGCAAAATGTATGCATGTGTGGGATGGAGTCTGTGTCTTTAGATTGAGTCTTTTATGAGGATGTTACTGTACTTGTGGAAACCTACAGTCATTCTTTTATCTCTACTACTATCTTTTTACAGTTGTTTCACAAAATCACCGTGTCTACCCTGAGGATCAGAGTGGATTTGCTTTTAATTGATTTTTTGAGATTTTGTGCACCTGCCCTAGTTTTTTTTGTTCTTTCCAACAAAACTGTTTTCCGTAACTCTACACATTCTCATTCTTCCTCGGAAAAAAGTGCTCCAGGTACTTTGTTTAATCCATGTGTTTGATTGTTAACACTTTCAATGAATCAAACTCATGGATCAAAAGTCATGAAATGTCTTTGAAAGATTAACTCTAAGGACTTACACAGTAACATTCCAGGTATTTTTGATTTGGAATCAGTATTTTTCATAATTCAATCCCTCTGTTGTTTCTCCCATCAAATTTAACATTCCCACAACTGAAATGAATGAGTCACACCTGATTGTGTTTTTGTGCTTTGTACTCAAGTCTGTTACTTTGTCACTTCATGTAAATGCTGAGTTCTGTGTTCGAAATGCAAAAGTCACTTTAACTTTTGTCAATCTAGTGTGAAAAAAAGAAGCAAAGCTGAGGTGGGCTTTGAGCCCACTTGCTGATGCTGCCTTTTATAAGAGTGCATGATACTCTGGAACTTTCAAAGCCAGCCCTCAAAAGGACACTCAAGGAACTTTGGTTTTTTGCACTTCTGCATTGGCTTCATTCCTTGTGGCCACTTGGTAATAAGTTAAGCAGTTTACATACAGAAATTTTTCTGCTAATATTACAGTTAATGTCAAAGTGCTAAAAGCATGGTCTCATGATACAAGATCAAAATTCCCAGGGGTGCACAATATATTTTTTTAGTATCCTCATCACAATATTCCCATGCGCATTATTCATATCCCAAAGAATATAATACGTTATGATATATTTGAGTCTTTCAATTAAGTTCCTGGAGCCTGTCTATGCCCAGTCTAATTTAAATGAGCATCCATTTGTATATTTTACCACATTATTTACATGCAACAACTAATACAGTTAGAGCACCTTCTCTCTACCTTGTTATTTCACCTGCTGTTATCAGGGTTGGGCCAAACGATGTGTAGAGTGAGTGATCAAGTGACTGAGAGAGGGAGCAGTCAATATGAGTGGAGCAAAGCAGGGGTTTGGACAATCTGACAGTGTGCCTACAGTCTACATCGCATGGAGTGATACTGAGAAAGCTTTATCTGATAGTCTGTTTTCATGATTTCAGAGAGAGTCAGGGAGAATTCAGCTGAAAAAAGTATTGTAATACATATCACAATATTTCACAGGAAACAAAAATATGGTGATATCATTTTTCTGAATATCATGCACCCCAACCTTAGAGCAATTTCAGCTGGGCAGTGGTTGGGTGCTAACACTGCCTATGTCTTACACTGGCCATTGTCTTCGCGAGTTTGTTGCTAACCTTGAATTAAAACCTCATGTAAGTCAAGACTCTCATTGTTTCCATTGTCTGTTTAGTTCAAATCAAAGGGGCATAGCCTGGTTCTCAATGTTTCATGATTTAGGGATACAACAATCCAGCTTCCTCTACTGATAGTAACAGTAGAGGAAAATGAAGGCTGTTTAAATATGTAGAATGACGCAAAACCTTCAAGACCGTGTTTGGTCATCCACATAAGTATGATCTCCTCTCAAAATAGTTTCTTTGAGCCATGCCACAGCTGTGAAAGGGAAAGGAGACTGAGAAAAAAATACTTCAGATCATATCTAACTCTCACATTCCTACAACAAACATCCCACAGTCTTTATTAATTTTGCTCAGCAATGTGTAAGACTATGCTCCTGATGTTGGTCTTCTTAGCACAGATGCAATTTTTTATTGTAACCTTGCTAAAACACACGTTTTAAAATGCTCTTTCCTTAATTACATAAAGGAGGATGCCAAGCCTAAAATATTCAAACCCTCCACCAACAGCTTGTTTCTCACTTCCATTACATTTTCCACACATAAGAAGAAGTCATTTGGCAGCAAACAGTGCAGAGCTTTTCGTCTAACGTGTTGTTGTTCTCAGCTGTGATTTATAAAGCAGCTCTACCATGGCCATCAATGTGTGTTTGTTTGGTGAGATATTACTGAGTTCATGTTCCTCCCAGCCCTCATGTTCTTGCTCTTATTCTGTCTATCTCTCTGTTCTTTGTGTGAGTCACACCTTCTGTTGTCTTTGCCTTGTCCTATAAAGATTGTGTGTTGTCTATTTGATTTCTTGTGTGTTTCTCTCTGTCAGAATAGGGAGAAGATATATTTCAATCTTGTAAAAACACAGTCTTAGTGTTTTATATTTAATGATATGGTAACCAAACATCTAACAAAAAGATTCACTCTGAAATTAGATGACTCTTTACAACCTGCTGATCAGTATTGTCACATATTCTTTCCACATGAGAACACAACCGAGACATCCACGGAGAGACATTTTCCTTATGGTTGAAAGTCTACAGTGGAAAGATCTGGCAATGAGCTAAGAGTGTATTTAGACCAGAGATGAGACACGTCAGAAAACACCTATGTGGATGTGAGATAAAAAGTCACATTATGAGAAAGCCAATTCTTGAAATAAAAGGAAAGAAATATGAGAAAAATCAAAATTTTGTGCAAAAAAGTCAATATTTTGAGAAAAATGTTGATTCTGTGATAAAAAGTGGAAATTTTGAGACAAATAGGCAGAATTACGAGACAGAAAGTTGAAATTTTGACTTTTTATCTCAAAATTTTGTCTTACAATATGCCGGTTAAAAAAGGAAGTTTTCATTGTCTATATTTTAAACCGACTGAAATGGGCACATTTTCATTATTTATGTTTGCATTGTAGAAAATGTTCACTCCATGCAGAAAAGGAGTGTTTTATATAAAAAGTATGTGCTATGAAGCTACTTTGTTGCACTTGAGGATCTTTATTCTTTCCACGAGTCCAGGTAGGGGGTCCTCTTTTTGTGTTTTAAGAATATGGTCACCCTAATATACAGCCCTGGAAAAAATTAAGAGACCACTGCAAATTTTCAGCAATCAGCATCTCTACATATATGGCAGTCAGTTCATTGCAGTGTCTGTTGAATTCCAAAACAAGCACACCTGTTTCTACCTAATAAGGTACTGATGAGGTGATCACCTGAAACAAATCTTATTTAATGAGGAAATGTATAAAATCCATTGCTGTGGTCATCACTCTCCTCTATGAAAAACTGGTGGAGAATATGCCAAGACGCATGAGAGATGTTATTGCAAATCAGGGTTATTCTACCAAATATTGATTTCTGAATACTTCCAAAGTTAAAACAATAGTAATGTGTTGTTTAAAATTGTATATGAACTTGTTTTTTTTTTTGCATTATTTGAAGCCTGAAAACAGTGGGCTTTTCTGGTATTTTGACCATTTTTCATTTTCGGCAAATAAATGTTCTAAATGACAATATTTGGGAGTAATGTTGTCAGTAGTTTATATAACAAAACAAAAATGTTCATTTTACTCAAAACAAATACCTATAAATAGCAAAATCAGAGAAAGTGTAAAATTTGCAGTGGTCTCTTAATTTTTTCCAGAGCTGTAGATGGTGTCCTCGTAAGGCAAAAAAGCCCTCACTGTCATGGACCATGAGCTCTTGCAGTATGACAGGTAAGTGTTGTTGTTAGCGCCCTCTAGTGGACAGAGAGCGACAGTGGCGTGCTTATGCATTACTCGGATTAAAAAACAGCAGGATGGCAGCCTGTTTCCACCTCAATGCATTACGTGCCCGTTACATTAAAGCCTTTGAGTCTAAAGCTGGATGAAAAAAGATGCTTATAACATGTGAACCACGTCACACAATATATTTATGTCGTATTTAGGGCTTGAGGTTGATTCATTCAGTCATAATGACAGTTTCACACACAGGACACTCTAACCCAGAGTACTTCCTCCACACCTCATCCACTCCCGGACACCCCTCCCCCTCCCTCCCTCCTCCTCTTCCTCCTCCTTTTCGGACCACTCCGCTGACCGCCGCACCCCTTGACGCCTCGACCGGAGTCACGGCAAAGCAAAAAACCGACCTCATGCACTTTCTGAACGTGTCCCTGCCTTATCTGAAACAGTGCGGGGCTCGTTTTCCGTGTTTATTGCCGTACTACTGATGGGAACCCCGATGCCGTGTCCTCCACAGTAGCAGGAGGCTGAACGAGCGCTCTGACGGAGCTGGAGGACAACAACACCATGAAGTTAGCGGTTTTCATCTCTCTCATCCTGTCGGTTTCCTGCCCGCTGTCTCGCGCCGCCATTCCCGGTAAGGAATCTGTTATGTGACCGATTTTTAATCCTACAGCATATGTCCAAACAAAACGTATGACGCCAAAGGATCAAGTCAATGAGGGCATCACAGAAAAAAACATGTGGTGCAAGATTCGTCTCGATTAAAATAATAATAATCCATAAAGGGTAATGTACAAGCCACACTTCCACTGCTTAAGCACACATTGGGGATAGTTTACCATCATAAAGTATTTCCCGAATATCCTCGTTTGTGTTCTTGTAGTGATTTTGCTCCATGAAATCGGATTCATTCATTCATTATTTATTTATTTAAGGTGAAGGATGGGAATATACACAATGTATCTGTAATTACACCTCACAACTAGGTTTACCATTTGAAAGTTGCGATTTTTTTTTCCATGTTTAAGTGTACTTCTGCATCAGTTAGGTAAGACTTTGAGAAAATGGAGCACAGCAGGACTCCCCCTGAAAACCAGAGGCCCATGGGTCAGCAGCACAAACAAACAAACAAACAGACCCAACTGTCAGATGTCAATGTCCAGCTTTGCAGATCTAATTAAGTCATTAAATACATAAAACAAAGAGCTGGTCCAGTTTATTTGAAATGTCTTACAGGTAATTGCTTTTAGTGATTTAATGTTTGCTTCTACTCCTGCTTGATGTATTCATCCATGGTGGTGTCACACAGATGTATAGCCAGAGGAGAAAACTGCTCTAGGTTAAAGGCCCACACAGCTCCTCACCACATACAAGTCTATAGCTCTTGGCATCCCCCTGTGTATATGTCTGACATTATACCTGTTCCTCATTGTCAATATTACTGTCTCTGTTCCTCTGGAGACGTCATTCTGCCTCAGGCAGACACATGTGCTGTGCTCAGCTTTTGGACAGGGTTATAATATCGTTGTCCATCTCTGCAACCAGTGCAGAGATCTGTATCAGTCACTCCTGATCCTGGTCCCGTCCTATGCCTAATGCATCTGTGACTCCCTCCCAAAGATATACTCCATGGAGGACTGTGGGCAACTTGTGTTACATCATTTTGTTATTGGTACATTGTAAGTTTGTGCTGCTTATTCTGTTGAGGCACATATTGGACCACTTGTGAGTTGTAGTTCTGTAAGGCATTTTTTGTGTATCTGTGTGTGTTAAGCCACATAATTTAATATATAAACTCGAAATTAACAGGAAGTTAAAGATATATTGGAGGGGAAATGTAGAATCTTTACAACACTTGTCACTAGCTTTCAGATGGGTCTCTATCCAGCATTCTAAGCGTGGTACACGTTTCAAAAAGCACTAAAAACTTCACCTTTTACTAAAATACTGTAAAGAAATAATGAAATAATCTCTTTTAAAACTGGCTAAAGCTGAAAAAATAGGCAGACGCCTCCTCTGAAGTGCTCAAAAGTGGGTTTGCAACAGTATTTTGAAGGTTATTAGTACTAATAACTTGAATATTGTGAATGTTATCCATCCAAAATGCTAGAGCTTGAGTGTTTTTTTCCTTGAGTAATATATTCACTCACAGCTTTTTGTTCTTACTCGTGTAGTGATGTGAGTCTCCTTACCCCTTATCTCTCTTTCAGCTCCAAATGAGTTTGTGTCCTTGGCAGAGATGGAGGATGCCCTCCTGAAGAATCTTTTCCAAGGCTACCAGCGCTGGGTCAGGCCCATCCAGCATAACAACGACACCATCAGAGTGCGCTTCGGTCTCAAGATCTCCCAGCTAGTTGATGTGGTGAGAAAACACCTGCAATCATAAACACATTTCACTGTAACAGTTGCTTTATTTCCAGATGTGTTTCCTTAATGTGCCTTTACCTTTTCCTGAATTGCAAACCAATTCTCACCCTAGCTCACAAATTGCCTGCCTTGTGGATTTACTAATATTGAGCTTCATGTTGCAATTGTTTTAGAATTTTTTGAAATACCATAAGATTCATTAACTAGATTTGACTTAAAGATGCACCCCAAGTAAAAATACTTTTTTAGAATGTTAATGTCTGATTTAAATGAATGGAACCCAACTAGTATGTCTTTATCTTTACATGTTTCGATCATGTTTACTCTCGTAATGACCATATTCTTATGGGTCAGTGTGTTCTTTTCCACATTGTAAATAAATCACGATAAAATACACTCACCAATAGTCAACACATCCAATCTGTTTCTTTTTCTCATCACATTAAGCTTATCTCTGTGTGTACTGAGTCTCTATATCTGTTCATCAAGAGCTTTAACACCTTTAAAAACTTCCCTGCCCTGTTTGTGCAGGGATTTTCTTTTTCAGAGCAGTCATATTATTTCTCATAAATGCTGTTTAGTTAACAGAAATTAAAAAAAATGTGAAGTTAAGAAAAACTACCCTTTCCTGGATTAAGAACCAGAAATGGCTGTGGGTGGTTCCTGATTTATGTGTAGTTTCAGCTCAGCATAGTTGCTGTCCGTGGTGCTGAAACCAAACCAGCTGTAGGCAGATTCCCAGTGTGGAGCTTTCTGTAGTCCTGAAATAGATCTGTTCACTCTCTTCACATCTTCAACCATGCAGTCTCTCTCTGGAGTGTTCCTTTAATATTTCAGGGGCTGCCTGAGAGAGTTTGGGATGGTTTAGGTGTTCATAAGAAGAAAACTCAGGACGCTAATGGAAGAGCCACTCTTATCGGCTTTAAATATTCATCCAGTTTTAACCCTTCATCATTTCACCTAACAGCCATGCAAAGAATATCAGGGATGACTCCCCACAAGACTTTGTGTGGAGGGTAGATTCAAGTTGATGCTTACTCTGGTTTTGGAAAAGAGCGGGAGCGAGCAATAAGAGCAGCGTAGCTTCACCATGTATGTCTCATGAGTCTGACGTTGCTGCATGGCTCCGTATTAGATTATGGTTCACCTCTGCTTTATGTGATCACTAAAACATCCAACTCAGGATGACAGCTGAAGCCTGGTGTGGACGAGCTTCTTCTTCGTGTTTCTCTCAAGTCCTCTTTTTCCTTATATTTCCAACTTTACTCCAGTGATGTGGAAATAAACCTAAGTTCACCACTCTCCATCTCTCCACTCTTGTCCTCTTCTATTTATCTCTTACTATATTTATATTGCTTCCATGTGGTTCACTGCATCCACTCTCACTTCCTTTGCTTGTTTGCTGCGGAAGTGATAGAGTCGGGTAAATGAGATTTTGTATGATTTCATGAAAAAAGGGAAGGATTATTTGGTGTACTTTCAGCCAACCTTCTCATCTAGTCCTCTAATTAGATCTTACATCATCATGAAGGCACCCAAAGCAGAAAATATTAAAGCAGCAAACAAGTTGCATCATTTTCATCCCCAAGGTTGCTGTCAACATTTGCATGTCATCTGATTCATCTGAAAAAATTTGAACCTTCGTAGGAGAAATCAAAGGATACCAAAAACCTGGCATGTAGTCTTCACCTATCAGCTTAACCTTTATATTTAAAAAATATTCAATAACAGGACAACAAATGATTTACTATTTTTTTCAGTATTTTCCTAAGGTAAAAATTTGGCAATAATGTTGAAAGTTATAAAAAAAATATTTTTTGTTTTAACAATTGGGTAAAGTTAATATTTTGAATTAAATGATTACTAAATTATTCCTAAAAATCATTTTAAATAATTAAAAAAAGATGAATTAACAGCAACTTCAGCTTCCTTTCTAACTATCCTGGTTTTATTTTCTCTTCTCTACCTCAGGATGAAAAGAACCAGCTGATGACAACCAATGTTTGGCTTTGTCAGGTAAGAAACAAACAGATGTGACTACTGAAAAAATTCACCCTCTAAATTTAATTAGGTGGCAAAATTATCAAATTTTCTTAACAAAACGATACACTTCTACAAGTCAACAGCTTCCTTAAGCAGACACTTTGTCCAAAGCAGTGTACAACACAAGTAAGAATTAAGATTGGAGGAAAAAACCTTTGTATGAGGAAGTGCTACCAGTTTATTTGGCCACAGGTGCTGCCATCAAGTGCAAGAAAAAGTGCCTTTTTATCCTAAATATTGAAGCCAAAACTGACCGCAAGTAGTAATTCAACAGCAACAACATTATTTAACTTTATGTAGTTTCAGTCCTAATGATACTATATGTTGTGTCTTGTGTATGATGACCAGGAGTGGATTGATTACAAGCTGAGATGGAATCCAGAAAAATATGGAGGAATTACCTCAATCAGAGTGCCCTCAGAAAACATCTGGCTCCCAGACATTGTCCTCTATGAGAAGTAAGACCTATATGATGTGCCAGAAACTTTTTTTAAGCTAGAGTGTCAAAGGATAAAAAAGGAATGTTGGTCATTTGTAGTCATTCAATGTCAAATTTTGCTAAAACATAAAAGCTGCTCTTTCTAGTTCCATTGCTCGAAAGCTAATTTGCATAACATAATGATCAAATAATTACGATCTCCACTTTGATATTTTCTTTCTCTTTGTTAGTGCTGATGGACGATTTGAGGGCTCTCTAATGACTAAAGCCATAGTTAGATACAATGGCGCCATCACCTGGACACCACCTGCAAGTTACAAATCAGCCTGCACCATGGATGTCACCTTCTTCCCCTTCGACCGCCAGAATTGCACCATGAAGTTTGGCTCTTGGACTTATGATGGTCACATGGTGGACCTGATTCTGATTGACAAACAAGTTGACAGGAAGGACTTCTTTGATAATGGGGAGTGGGAGATCCTCAGCGCCACAGGTGCCAGAGGGAACAGGAAGGATGGCATGTACTCCTACCCCTTCATCACATATTCCTTCATTTTAAAGAGGCTGCCATTGTTCTACACACTCTTCCTCATCATCCCTTGTTTGGGTTTGTCCTTTCTGACCGTGTTGGTGTTTTACCTTCCATCAGACGAAGGTGAGAAGCTGTCACTCTCTACCTCTGTCCTTGTGTCGCTCACTGTGTTCCTCCTGGTCATAGAAGAAATCATCCCCTCCTCTTCCAAAGTAATCCCACTCATTGGAGAGTACCTCCTCTTCATCATGATCTTTGTCACTCTCTCAATCATCGTCACTGTCTTTGTCATCAACGTGCACCACCGCTCCTCGGCCACCTATCACCCCATGTCGCCGTGGGTTCGCAATCTCTTTCTTCAAAAACTGCCCAGATTGCTATGCATGCGCGGACACACCGATCGCTACCATTACCCTGAGCTGGCTCCTGAAAGTCCTGAAATGAAATCTCGCTCTGGTCGGAGAGGAGGCCAGCGAGGGAACAGTGGAGCCCACGGACAAACCACTTCTGATGGGAAGGAGGATGAAGCTTGGGCGACCATGCTGGACCAGGCTATTTACTCAGTGCGCTACATCAGCAGACATATTCGAAAGGAACACTTTATCCGTGAGGTGAGTATTATGAGGGAATAACCTGCTAATATTTAAGGGCTTTATTTGTCATCTGATGCCATCATCTCTTATCGCTCCCCTTCTTTCCAGGTGGTACAAGATTGGAAGTTTGTGGCCCAGGTGTTGGACAGGATCTTCCTCTGGGCTTTCCTCACTGTTTCAATACTGGGCACTATCCTTATCTTCACCCCTGCTCTACAGAAGTTTTTGACAATCCCTCCTCAAATGCCGAGTGAGGAGCCACCTTCAACTTAGTAGCAATAACACATTTTTCACAGAAAACTGATGATCCGTATGTGGTACTCAAGACTTTTTGATACCGTTTTCCCCCCCTGCCTTTACTAATTTCAATATTGGGCAACATCAAGAAACCCTTCAACTCCAGTGCAATAAAAGTAAGCATATCATAGGTTAGCACTGATGGTGACATCTGTAAGCTTAGTTTTCTGGTACGAAACCCACTAGTTATGCACTTTTGTGTTTCATTAATGATGGATGATGATTTACTTGAAACCAGTGGATTTTTATGGGAATGGTGGCTCATAAATATTGTGTCAGGTTTCCCATTTATTGGTGTAAGGCAGGTACTCAGTGACTGTGTTTGTTTTCACTGGGAAGAGGAAGTCAGTGCAGGTGCTTTCAAGAGACACTAATTTCTCCCAAATGTATGTAAATCCCATACAGATTCAAGTATGATTCAATTAATTTCAATAAAGTATTATTCTGTTATCAATAAGACAATCATAGTTGAACTGATGCAGCCTTTGTTGCATTTTAGACTGTTATGAAACTACATATTGTACACTGAGTGGCTTTAAGTAGCATGCTGCTTTCAGTGCACTACATCACACCTGCTGGTCATTTTAGTGGAGTATTTCAGCTAACCAGACTATTTATTTATTACTTAGCTGACCTCTTTGTAGATGTTTCATTTTTTCAATAACATCTATGTACTTTATGTGATAGACATGCTAATTCTTGAATGGGTTGAAACAAATTGTCTCTGTACTATATCATATTGCTGAAAGAAAAGTTAAAGCAACTTAAAAATATGTCTAATTTTAAATACTAAAAAAGCATTAGCTTTATTTGTCAAACTAGAACTAGGAATGAACCGTACATGATTCTACATACATAAAGCACAAATGACCTCAAACAGTTACTGCTACAGGTTTTGTGAGGTACACAATTCAATCTCTAAAGGCACCAACAACTTGTGAACTACCTTACACATTCATTAGAGATAAAACAACAGTCTACATGCTCGCAACGTTTCTAAGGATGTTGTCATACCTGACAAAAATATTGACATTATCAGATTAAAAAGCTCTTATTTGTGTTGTATGTGGACGGTTTGTAATGTTTTCTTGTTAAACAATGTCTTTTTCTCATGCTCATCATATTCAGTATTTATAATCACTGCAATTAGTGACACAATGTCAAGCTACATAATAAAGAGAAATGTATCAACTAAGACAGGCACATTTCTTCACAATACAGTAACTTAAATTACAGTAATATACAGTACTTGTATGATTTAAATATACAATATCACTCCAAGTTATTGAATTTGCAACTCCCTATTCATTTAGATTTAAGCTGCTTTGAACACAGATTGTTCCATGATTCCAAATAAAGCTGATGGGAAATGTTCAAATATCAATATGACAGAAAATAGAAAAGAAATCTATTGATGAGGGTGATGGTAGTGGGTAGACAGTACCAACAGGGGTTAACTGATGAGACGTGGAAAGATAACCAATCGGGAAAAAACAAGTATACAAAAATACAACATTTTCCTTCCTTTTGGTTTTTCCAATCCAACTAACAACACACGAAAAATCCTTAAAAAATTGAAAAATGAATTTAAATCATACACTCAACAATCGCTTATCAATGGTATGTCAACTTTATTTTCTTTTGACATTTTCTACTCAAACAAAAGTGAGGCCTCAGTGTCTGAGTTTAATGTGTTACTCAAATTAACAAGTCAAAGTTTCACAAAGGTATTTCAAATTTGATGCTTGGATGTACCATACATATTTGTAGCAAAATTTAATTCGCTTAGGTTTGTATGTTTTGCCAGTCAGTGCCATTTTGACAACAATTGGATTCCTCGTGATCTCTGGTGCTTTGTTGTGCTCTCATCTCTGTCGACCAGTCTGACTATCCAGATGTGCCCGAGCATTACGCAGCATCTCCATATACCGCCTGTTATTTTCCCTGAAACACAACCAGAAAGAGGAAAAAGGTGAAATAATGAATCAGTTGTTGAGGTATGGTGAAGAACTTATTGAGAATAGTGGTGAAGGAGAGGGAGAGAGAAAGCAACCCAGTAAAGTTTAGGCACATTAGTAGCCTCAAAAAGCCACAAGAGGTCACTGTGTTAAAGTCAGGGTGGCAAAATGGTAAAGAAGAAAACCTCAATGCAAGATAGTGTGACATGTTTCACCATGACACGTCTCACTCACAGAGCAACGGAGCGGTCAAACATCAGGTGTCCCATGTCCATGTAGTATTGAGCATCTGTTCGAATGGCTGTCCAGTACTCATTAGCCTATTGGAAAAAAAAAAAACATGATCATCACAAAACTGTCCTTTTCTGCTGTTTTCAAACACTGGCAACAAGTAACTATCCTGGATCATTTTATGTAAGTACATCAGAAGGGGAAATGTGTTGTTACCTGCTCCTGAATAGTGTAGCCCCACTGGTTCTGTGAATGGTGCGGATCCCAGTATCCTGACTGCCTCTTTAGTCTGATGAATCGTTTGGCCTCCTCCTCCTTCACAAATGGGGCAGCAAAAACCCCTGAGCAAAAAAAATCATGATAACTTGAACATTTTAGGGTTTGAGAGCAGTAATTTGAAAGTATTGCGGGTTTAAATTACAGGAAAAAAAATGTTTTCCAGTTCTTTCAACACATAGGTAAAACACTTTTTTTCTGTTTTCTTTTTCTTTAGGTTTCTGTTTTTTTTTTTTTTTTTTTAAATAAACAAATTTTATGACATTTTCTGATAACTTAAAATGATTACAAAATCAAATCACATTCAAATACTAGTAATGGTTTAAGGAGTGTGTAACTTACCACTCAAAAGAGCAAACAGGATCACAAACTGCATGTCTGGAAAAACAGACAAGAAAGTACTCGTCCTTGGATAACATGAACTTAGAATTGTATGATACATCAAGAAACTACACAGATGACACAATGGCATCTCCGAAAGATTGATTTAATTACCCTCCTTGCTATTTTTATTATTCATAGCTAAACCAATAAGTAACCCAGACAGAGTAGTAGAAAAGTGACTTACCTGCTGTATGAGTCACTGAACTGAATGTGTTCACATCTCAGGATCTCTCATCTAAATTCTGGAGCGAACAGAAGCGCCTTTCACTGTTTTTTACAAGGAGCCAGTAGTGGAATGTATGAAGTCAATCAACAGGCCAACTTCTCAAACAGACAGTGTTTCCAGCCAGAGCTCCAACAGTCTGACCAAACATGCACTCACAGACCGGCTCTCAGATTCGAGATAAAGACGAGCCTGTCTTTGTGTACATAAACTCACAGGAGAATTCTCTGTTGGCAAACGCAAGCTGCATTTTCTGTTGATCAATATGACTTGGGTTGGAGTAAAACTCACAGCAGCAATATGCTTTCATAAAACAAACCTGTCAGCCCTACTTCAAATTACATTCTTTTTTTTTCTTTTTTCCAAAAAAGCTTTACCAATTTCTAGGATATTGTTATGCCAACAATGCTGACCAACTCAAACTCCATGGCACCACACCTTATTTGCATTATGTTCTACACAGAAACATGAAGCATCCAAACTTATGCAGAATTATTTCTGTGATGTTCTTTTTGCGGCCACTGGGGTGTTATTAAAAGTAACTTTAGTGTACACACTGAGTCTGCAATGGTTTCATGCACATGCAGATTTCTCCCAGAAGGTGGAGTGCTATACACAGGTTTACCTAATCTTCAGTACAGCTCTACACCAGAGATGTGTGACACTGATTCCTAAAAACTAACCAAGGAAACCAAGTACATCAAAAGCAAACATCTGCAAAAACATCCTTCAAAGTGTTCCTCACACAAAAGATTACATGATGGTTGAAATGAGGACAACAGCAGGAAGCACAGCTTTACTTTGGTGTTTCTCTGAGAGGATCTCTGTGGGTGTCCCATTGACCTCACTGTGCACTGGTGACCTTTGCCAAAGCAAATTCAGCATGTCTGAGAGGTTTGACCTTTCCTCAGCATTATATAATTAACAGAGACGCTATGCAAAGTGAAACAGAGTCAAATGACTGGATAACAGAGGAAGCTGACTTGGGAGAGATATGTTCAACATCATCATTTATAAATAACTAAAAGAGTATACAATGTGCCCTCTTAAATGCTTATTAAACCAACGCACTCATGTAGTGATACAGATTCAACTGTACGACTCTGGAGGCTCTGGGACCTTTGTGCTCTCTCCCAAAGCTTTGCGTCTTTTACACATCAGAAGAAGCAACTCAAACAAACCTAAAACTCATCTGACCTCATTCTATCACACACATGCACACATATGCCCTCCACTGGGACATGTAGACACTCCAAATGTTTAATTCAACAACTGGGAGAGACCCAGGGAGAAGATGTATAACAAAACAGAATGTTGAAAATTTCATAAACTCTTATGTCATGTGTCAACAGAGGCAAAGAAACAATCGTCACGTCACTGATGTTTTGTCTGCTTTAGCTTTAACTTGTGTCTCTACACACATCTGCATAAGAAGAAAGTTTCATACCACTGTCTCTTTTGTCTCAAAGCATGTGTTGACTAGGTTTAAGAAGCAGAAAGAAGACCAGAGGGATGCAAAGAGAAAGAATCGGAGTGTAGAAAAACAGAAGCAATGGTAGCTCCACATCATTTAGGTCCATTAACTGAACATTTCTCATTCATAAAAGATGAAGAATTAACAGCCCTCTGCTCTTCACAGGTTTTTCTGCGCTTCTTTTTTCTCTCTCTGCTATTGCCGCCGACAAACAGTAGATCATGGCATTTAAAAAGTCCCAAATATGCAGAAGATTATCTTTGTGTCCTTATGTAGAGAAATGGATGGTTAGCAATTGGCAAAACTTGACACTTTAAAATCCCCAACCTTACCTAAATCTACAGGTGTTTCACTTTCACTTCACTTAATTATAATGATGCTTTTGCTATTGCTAAAACGTCTCTGCCCATGCAAAACCAGCTTATTCTGGTTCCTGAACCCAAATTTAAACTGGTCAACATGTTCAGACCAGCTTGTTTGGAACCTGAAAAGTTGGTTCACATCTGGTACCACAAAAAAATGCTGGTTCTGGGCATGTTGTATTCCGTGTTAACACAATGAGCAGGAAGTTGAGAGAGACAAGTAAAATTGAGAAGACGAGAATTTGATGGGTAAATGGTACAAAATATTTGATAGCAATTTAGTTCCGAGTAATTTCATTTATCTACAGACGTTTGTTTTACTGATGTCCTCATTCACATTTTATACCAAGAAAGACTTGGAACTTAAAGTTCTAAAGCAGACATTTGATGACTGTCTTTATTTTCAACAGTATTGAAAAAAGGCATTGAAAAAGCACATCTAGTTTAAACAAATAATTTTTGACAAATTATAACATCGCACTTCTCTCTCAGCCATTCTATTTTAAAACAGTGCACAAAAACCAAGAAGAGCTGGCTGAATAAAGAGTGAAAATAAAATATTGGTACAGCTGAGATTTCATTTTGCACAAAAAACAAAACTACATCAAAACTGTGCTTTTTTGCCGGTGTGTTTAATTCCACTTGAGTAGCACTGAAGAACTCCCTCCCACTTTCATTCTGCCCAAACTGGTATGAACATGGGCAGATTCACTAGAAAGCACCAAGGTTCTGGGAATCTAAAACAGAGCCAGTTCCAGAACCAGAATCATGCTGATGTGAAAGCCCTCTGGTTTTCTCTGGAATTGATCTAGATCAGGAGGAAGTATCCATGGACTGAAGAATCAAGTCGGTTTTTCCCAAATAATGCATTTGCACCTTCTTTGGTACAAAAGTCTTTTTTTCCCGTTTCAGTCCTTAAATGTTAAGATGGATAAGTTTAATTTCCCTTCAAAAACATCTGTCCCGTTTTACATGTGCCCTTTCTGATAAGAATCCTCACAGTGCTGCTATTCCTTTAAGCTTTGCGATTCAACAAGGTCATTGGTAGTTTTATGAAAACCTATCGCTTTAAGTTCACAGCTGGCTCAATATGGCTCCCTTGGCAGTACTAGGATTATTTTAATGTCACTGCTTCCTCACTAAAGGTTGCCAAGTGCGAGCAAGGACAAGTATGGAGCGAGGGTTAAGAATTCCCTCTGCCCACTGTGGCTGTAAACCCACAAACAGATATGGTATTCTGTACGAAATCGCATCTAACAGCATACATGTTCTCTGATTGAGCTCCAAAAGACATGTGGGGTATTAAAAAATAGCAAAAACCAGTCGGAAACAGCTGGTGCTGAACTGCTTCCTCAATGATATGCCCATGTTCCATAGAGAGGAGGAGAGGAAATGGGTGCCAGGCGTTAAGAACATTTCCAGAACTGTTGCAGTGTTCCTCCTCATCACTGCTCTGCTCCTATTTCCAACTGAAATTATTTATGGCCTGGAATAAATAGGTCATTTGATTATGAGCCACACTGGCACTAAAAGGTAACAAATGTGACAAAAATGCAGTTGATGAACCTCTCTATGACATTGATGAGTGGGAAATTGCAATACTACACACATTTTATTCAATAATGATAGTCTACAGCTGTGGGAGAAGGAGTGCTGGGTAATGAGCTGCACCCACTTTATGTGACAGAGTTCCTGCCTTGGTCGTGTCAAGTACTGAGATAATCTGTCTGATGAACTGTGTCGCTCTTTGGTTGTAGCATTGACTGCATGGCCTCAGATTTAAATCAAAACAGCTTGAGCAGATATTTAGCTTCCAGGGGGACGTTCAATAAATTGTAGGAACATCACAGACAAAATTAGACTTAATTTTAAAAAGTTAACATCATGCAAAAATATAGCAGATGATATCTAACGATATATATATTCATTTGGAAATCACACTTTCATCCACATGATGAATGGAAGCTGAACAAGTACTTTTCTAGGGCTCTGCTTTCATTTTTAGTGCTCAAATACTAGCTGCTAGCTTCGTCTGCCATTTGGCTAAGGTCAGATACTTTTCAGTGGGATTAACAGAGATTTGGGCTCTAACAAAAGAATAAAAGAGCAGTGACCTGTCTGCAAAACCAAAACACTGTGCTAAAAATACAGCAACAAACCTCCTAGATACAATGAGCACTGCATCCACTGCTTTTCAAGCAAATCTTGACACTTTGTTCCTTCCACATGAGATGATGTAAGGCTGGAAATATTCACAAAACTAAAATTACTTTACAGTAGAGCAGAAGTTTATTTCAACTTCTGTAAACTCTTTCAGCTGACAGTTTACAATGAAAAGTTTGGGCAAAGTTATTCAGACAAGAACACGAACAGCTCACAGAATGCAAAAGCAAACAACTATAAATATCACACAGCTCCTTTCTCACTCTGCAAGAAATCAGGCATGTGTTTGGCCCAGTGGCTGGGTCATGTGACCTATGCACAGAGAGAATAGTCATTGAAGTATAACTGTCTGGATTTATTCCAAACTGCCGACCTTAAACATGTTATTTCCACAGGCTGTATCATTGATGGACGTAGTCGCTGTGACATCTCTTGTCTGTTTCTGAAACCCGATTTTGAGGCAAAACGGCTGATGAGGCAATATTGGAAATGGGATGGGTGACCAGCACCCAAGTACACAGCTATTCTCGTTGGTCACACAATTTAAACCCATCAGTGTGTGCTGTTAGCAAAATTAGCAATTCAGAAGGGAAACAGTTATTGTACCAGGCTGCAAACATGTTAATTTCTGCTCAGAAAACTACTTCTTTTGGCTTGGTGTGTATGTAATTACTGATACGTCTAGTACCAGCATCAAGTGGACACTCGACAAACAGCAGTTTTCAATACTTCTGTATTGTCTTATATGTTCAGATGGGAGGTTGCTGCTTTGTCATTCCTCACTCTCTGTCTGCCCAGTCATCCCTCAATGAAGGCTCAGATAGTTTGAATAAATAAGCAACTTGAACTTCTCAAGAAATCACAAGGAAACATTGCACAATGCCAATGACAAATTGAAGAGGAACTTTCAAGGACACAAGAAAACAAAATCCCAGACCATAGTTGGCAATTTATCTTTGGAAATCAACAATTGGGGTTGTTTTTGACAGGTGTCTTTGCACTTCAAGGTAGTTTGTGTTTACCAGTACTTTCAAAAATAACTGAGGATGATCAATATGCAAGCAAGGTCACCTAACACCCTCCTTTGCCCCAACATGTTCTCCTTATTGGTTGCAATATTATGTATGTAGAGACTTTACAAAATTCCCCAAAATGTCCAGGGTTATCTCAGTTTGTTCTATAGACCACTGATATTTATAAAAAAGCGCTGAACCTAACTTGTGGCATTACTCCAATGCATCAACCAGTCGAGGTGCTGAGCATGTAGGAAAACATGGTCTGACTGCTTGTGCTGCACTCTCAGGTCGAACATGCTGAAGTGGAAATGCACTTTTATGGACCCCCTTTTTTTGTTGTGGTTGTGACCAGTATTGTAAATTTTTTGGCACACATTGGGTCAAACTTTTGAGATTATTAGTCAAAACTTGGGATAAAAAAGTCAAAGTTATGATGAAAAGTTGAAATTTAGGGATAAATAGTCAGAAATTTGAGATCAATCGTCAAAATTCTAGAGTTAGAAGTATTTTGACTTTTGTTTCAAAATTTGAACTGAACATGGGCAACAAAAACTTCAACAAAGCCAGATCTTCATTTTTATATTTTTAACCTGGGGAAATGGGCTTCTGTACGTTATTTTTATTTCTTTAGAATATTTTCAATTCAAACTAAAAAAAAATAGTGGGTTTTTTATGCTAAATGTATGGTTTATGAAGCTACTTTGTTATCTTTGAGTATCATTAAGTATGTTTTTCATTATCTCCAAGAGGCTGGTGGGTTTCTCTTGTGGGTTGTTCAGAATATGGTCCCAATCATTTAAGAAACTAATGGCCCTTTTCCACTGACTCACCTTGGCCCTACTCTACTCGGCTCTACTCGGCTCTACCCGGTTTGTGTTGCATTTCCACTAGCGCGGTACTACGCGGCAGACGCCAGTTTTTAGTACCTACTCTACCCGGGTTCCAAGCGAGTAAAGCCGATACTAAAACGTGACGTGGACGGACTGCCGGTCACTCATTGGTCAGAGAATGTCGTCTCTGCAGCTTCTGACTCTGTACAAATCACTTACAAGAGGCAAACAAATAAGTCAGCGACGGGTTTTTAATGACATTTAAACCCGACGGCACAGAACCAGACTGAATGAACACAAGATACCACCTTAAAATGCACCTTCATGATTCCTAAATAAGTTAAAAGTCCCTTTTAAACGAAAAAGAAGTTAACAGCAAGGATAGTTCGCTTCAAAGAGTCTTTTAAATTAAATCAAAGTTCGTCGGCGCAGGAGCGATCTGAGACGATGCTCTCAGAAATTCGTGGTTAGTCAGGTAATTAGGTGTCCCTAGGTTTTTCCTTTTGGTCAAGTTTCTTCTTAATAACTCGTTGTTTTTTAGAGGCCATATGGTCCGGGTTTTTAGTTTTTAATTTCGCTAGAGTGACCTAGGAGTGAAGAGTTAATGTCGTTAAGCAGCGCCTTCGTTTCCCTCTGCGCGCGTGCAGCAGCACAAGGCTGTTGTTTACCTCCGCTCCTGTGTCATGCCGCACCACATTGAGCCGCTGTATTACTTTAATGAAATCTTTTGAAAGCTTTGTTTTTTTCCTTCAAAGACCACGGTGGCACATATGTTAGTACAAAATTATGTTTGTGTCGCGTTATAGATGAACATGCACGCACTTCTGCGCAGCACTTTAGCGCAGCTGCTATAAAATCCACGCCCACCGTGAGTCTGGAGCCGGGCTAGTGGAAAAGCTAACCAAACCGTGTAGAGCCGAGTAGAGTAGAGCCGAGCCGAGTAGAGTAGGACTGGAATTGTATAGTGGAAAAGCGCCATTACTCTCCAAATGTTTTGCTTGGCCACCTGTAAGTGCCCCAGTTTGTCCACCCCACAAAGGAACACAAAAAGGAACTCTTCCGCCGCGGTACAAACAGCGCAGGTCTCAATAACTACAGAAACTTATGTGTGGTTGCAGTCATTGCACCGCTTACCTGTGAACTCAAACGCAGCCATTTTTCTTCCAAATCCCGCTGTGACGCGCGTCCTCGTGTGTGGGGGAATGTGTTTTACGTGAACGCGCCAATCTCAACTCGAAGCTCCCTCAGCCTGTCAGTCTTTTTTTTCTACCTCACACAACAGTGTCTACCACCTTCTCGCCTCTCTCTAGCCTCATGCTCACACCACCACCAAGCCGCAGCAGACCCCCTGTCTAGCCGACACTGAGAGCCCGCTGCCGGGGGCAGTCGGAGGACACTGAGCGGTGCCAGGATGCGGTGCCACAAGTTTTGGGGACCATGTTCGTTTGGATTTTATATTTGTGCCACCATGCTTTTCAAAGGTAGGGCTTTTAAAGCATTATAAATCACTAAGTTTTTTTGTGTCAGTCTTTAAATGCACTTTCTGTATTTCAAAGTCCTTTGAGATAGGTGAAGGCAGCAAAGATGCGAATCATTTTGACTGGAAAATCGCTCAAATTCATTCTGGAGTTCGCAAGGTGAGAGAAAATCTTGGCTTTCTCACAGGTTCTTTCTTTCTAAGGATCATGTGGAACTCCCGTCAAATTTTATCCTTATCTTTTTTTTCTTTTTTTTTTAAATTGTGAGTAGGAGACTTGTGCCTGTGCTTTTGCATCATCAAGTAATGAAATTCAAAGGCAAGAGTCAATTAAGAATTTGGTTTGGGGCGTTTTGTGCAGCTTTGTTTTACTGATTGGTCTGAGTCACTGTGACATGTTTTGGTGGAGTCACCAATTGTTATTTTAAGAAGGACTTGCTGTTGAATCCTCAAAGTGACAAATGTGCATTAATCACAGATCACTTTGTTTCCACATCGTGAGTTTGATTCAGTTTATCACCAGTTTACAATATGTACCTTTGTTAGCTCTGATTTGTTCCTCCAGGAGTTATTTTTAAACACGTGTACACGTCTCCATGCATTTGTGTATAGATGTATACACTACTACTCTCCCACCCGTAATTACGCTCGAACAAGCACACGTTACTCTACACGTACGTACTGACATTAAGAGAGGATTCGGGGTAGTGTAGTAGTCGTAATGGTAGTTGTAGTAGTCGAAGACATTGTAGACCCGACAAATGAATGTCAAACACTGTGTCGACTTTTCGACGAAGTTTTGTGTGAATCAAAATCACAAAGTATGTGTATGTGTAAGAACTGCTGCCTTTAACAGTCTTAGCATCTTTATCTTAACTCAGTCTGCGGCCCTTCTTTCAGTTATGGGAATCCTGAAATGGCTGCAGGGAGGCTTAAAAGAATAGAATAGATGGTAATCTAAAACAAGAATACTCTTCAATCTGTTTACAAAGGATTCTGAATCATTTGAGAGCTCATTCTTTCTTTCTCACCCTCTCTTCTCAAAAAGCAACAATGTAAAAAAGTTTTGTTGTTTGAAATAAAGTAAAGTAAAGTAAAAAAGACATAATGAAGACAAAATGAAAAAGTGTAAGGATAAGGTGATGTTAAGACTTCACTATTGGGTTCATTAAACTGTCAGATGTCTACCATAAATCCAAAAGACACCCTGGAGTTGTTTCCCATGGATCCCATGATAAATCAGGGTTATATTTTCTTATTTTTGACTGCAGTCAGCAGGTTCACTCCCTGTTTTGACCATGGGCCTCCAAGAAGCAGCTCGCCCCCGTATGATCTCATTCACATTATTGAAAAGCAGCTTTAGTATTCCAGGGCCTCATCACTTTATATTTTACAGCCAGTCATGTAAAAATTGTAAAATTACATTAATGTAATCTTTAATTTCAGACCAATTTTAAATGAGATGGCTCACTACACAAATAATTGATATTTTGCAACAGTTTTGCCTCATAAGAAAAGCTAAAAACCCTAATATTTTGGTGTGCCAAGTATACATTTTATTTTTTTAATTTTCTGGCCTCCATCAAGTAGATCAGGGACCAGTGAGGGTGAAATAGCCCTGCACAGATGCTTTAATCACATGTTTTTTGTTTTTTTTTTCAATGCAAGACTTCATCTCCATCTTTCTCACTTTGCGTATCCTTCATTTAAAGTCATTCTGCAGATTTGTCCTGATGCCTGCTACTTTATTTTACACACTCAGCAATGCCTACAAGTTTTATAAACTTTGCGCTCCTTAGTCATGAAGTTCAAATAAAAAAATACTTTTTATGCCCCTGGATCAGCGTTTCAGCAAAGAGAACAGGTGGTATAGTTGCTGCTGATTTGAGCTGGGTTCAAAGTGAATCATTTGGAAATGAATTTAATGCTTTAAAGTGAATGCCCTACAGGTTTTGCTCACCTGTGGATTTTTCCTCAGCTCTTTTTCTTGAAATGTATGCAAATCACAGCTGGTTTTGTTCAACATGATGAAGAAGAATAGCTGTGCTGGACAAACAGTCTGTGTTGCAACATGCTGAAGGTCTTAGTTCCTGGATTAGGATTATATATGCAGTGGTTTCAGGGCTCTGAGCTCTCAGCCGTAGATTATAAATCTAACCTATAGAACTCCATGCATTTGAAACCCCATTTACACAAGAGCACATGCTCTGATCTCTGCTCCCCAGTAGATCATCACATAGTTAAGATGTGTTAATGGATGGGTCCATGGTTTGTGAGTTCATCTAATCACTCAAACATACACACGTGTGTAATGAACATGTGTGCATGCACATAATGGAGAATCACAGGAAGATATTAAAAAAAAAAAAAAAACAGCGTAGAAAGTGCAGGAGGCTGATATGACACCTCCAAATCGGTTTTCGGGTCAAATTTGTCCCCTTGGTCTCTTTCATTGCCACCTGTCTGTTTCTGCTCACTCACCCTTCTTTCTCCCTTACACTTCCTCTCCCTGTCATCATTACTGGTTCTGTATTTGACTTTCTGTCAATGACATGGGACCTTTCTGATATTATTCAAATGTAAAGCTGAATCAAGTTTGATTTACACTTATGTCCCCCATTAAAATATAATTGACACTGCACAGCATAAAACTTCAACTAGAGCTAACACTCAAGTCTGGTAGCACTAGAAAGGACACAGCATAATTAAATCAGATGTATTATAGGACTGTAACAGTCAAAAGTTGGATCAAATCAAATCAACAGCTGACACTAAACCTTCCTGTTTTTGTGTTTATTACTTTGTGGTTGTAAGTTTACAAGTTTTAGCTCTTGAGTTTTACAACCATTCTGAAAGAGAGTCTCAAAGAATGTTGAAACTAAGGTCTTTTTTAAAGACTTGTTGCATAATTTTCCATTCATCTTAAAGGCTATAGTTTTCCTCTAATTTATTTCATTTTAACTGCCCTGTGACTCAGCTTCCCTTCTAGCTACCCACCCATCTTTTATACTGTCTACATCCCCACCTTTTTGTCTCACGTAATCATTCTCATAATTTCTCGACTCTTCCTCCCTGTCCTTTGTGTGTTTGAGAATGAACAGATGTGGTAAGTTAGCTACCTTTGTCAAGGTGTACAGTATGTCCATTCTCTTAAATAATGATTCATAAAGCAAATTATCAGACAAATATGTGGAAATTGTTACCAAATGAGGAGTAGACAGAATTTTTTAAAACTAATTTCATAGGAGAACTAATTTTATATGACATCGCTAAAAGACTTGTCTGTCACAATCAATGTTTTCCACAGATGTTCTCGGTTGTCCACTCCTTGGTTCTTCTATCCAACACTCAGTACTTCCATGTGTAGCTTACCAGATACCAGACTATGAGCTCAGGTCAGTGCAAGATCAGACTTTTCAAATGCATGTAAACAGCTTAGTCAGACCAAGAATGGACTGCACATGGATAATATAATTGCTATTGGACTAGAATTTGGCAGGTCTCGGGATGCCTCAGGGTTCAGCGCAAGCAAATTTCAGCCAGAAGAGGAAGTAGATGAGCATGATAAATGGGGTTGCTGGGCTCCAACATGACAAACAAACACCATGGCATAGACAAACATAAAGGTATGAAGAGCTACAGCTACATCCATCATGGCCATCATTGTTAGACTGTTGTTCCCTCTTCATGTGAACCAAAACTAGCTTGATACGCATACAGCTCTGCTTATCAAAAAAGGACCCTGTGCTACCTATTGAAGCAAATTAAGACTTTCTTGGCCAGGAATCTAATTCTCTTTTTTGTGTATAGCCAGACAAGACTAGATCCCCCACTGTGACTCAATGATCTAGCTACGACCTTAGCCAAACCACTGCATGCATGTAAACATAGAGACTGTCCCTGTCTCCATAATTTTATTGTGTCATGCATGAATTGTAACTGTAATTTTGTTTCAATAAACCATGACACATGTTGTGCCTTTTCTTAAGGACAATCCCTTTTGTAGGCGTTCATTTAACAGTACCTCTTTATCAACAGGATGCCCAAAAGTTTTATTTAATACCTTGATAACCACTAAATACATAGGAAAAATCTGATTAAGACATTTTTTCAATTGCCCCTGTATTATATATTTTTTTATAATTGTAAAGAGACTTTATGGACACCCTGTATGTTTTATAGCTGCTGAACATCTGGTTCCTTCACAGCTGACCACCCCTGACTCATTCTTGTTCTTAATGATTGATGGTGAAATAATGAGGTGCTAAACCAATGGAGAAGTGACCTTAATTTAAATCAATGCACACTTGGTTGCTTTAAGGGGCAATGTGATGATTACGCTGCACACACACAATGCAGATGAAAACATTTACTGAAACAAGTCAACACACAGACCAACACACCCTCCTTGTTGCTTCTCCTCAATCCTAACCTTTCTTCACTTGAGCTGTTTTTCTTACAGACAGTTTAATGGCGGGTTTCAAGGTCTAGACTATGATCTGAAAATAAGATGGATGGCCTCTGTTTATGGCAGGTATGGGAGAGAGCATCCGAACATATATATGACAAGAACACAATAATGTGAGGTGATCCTGTGTATTTCAGAGTGTCTGTTTTATCACTGCCATTCGTTCAAGCTATGATGGATAGTAGTTTGATGCATTGGCAAAGAAATTTCAGACTCTATGGTAGCTGATGTACCAAGATTTGAAGAACCATTGAATGTGTTATCAGGACAAAAATCCCTGTAAAAACTACATTAAAACAAGAATTACACTCACAAAATACACAATACTAGTGCAACACGTTGAAGAGTTGAGTTGTTGTGTGATTGTATTTTGTCAGCGTGTTTGGCTGTTAATCTTTCTGAATGCTGGCCTCGTTAACAACTATCAAACATAAGTTCTAACTCACCATAAATGCAGAAAAAAAAATATTTTACAGGCCTGTAGCAGTTTAGGTTGAGCTTCTAGAGCTGTAGTTCAAGTTTGCTTAAAGCTCACCTGAGAATCTTTCTGTTTGTCTCAATTTTAGCATCCCTGTGGGCTAGATTAACACCTATATCTTAATTCCAGATTTTTCTTTTTGATTACTGTCTTTTAAAAATCAAATATATCACTCTCAGTGAATACTGTGGACAAAGTAAAATTTTAAAAAAGCCTTGTTACTGTACTAATCATCTGATACCTACCCCCCTCAGTGTTTACAAGAATTAAAACTTACAGTACAAATTGACAATCCTTGTCATCAAAGGTTAAATCTGATTTAGAAGCATCACTGAGGATTCAGCATGTTTCATAACCATTCAAAAAGTACTCACAGGAGCTTTAAAAACCTTTGCCAAAAATCTGGGAGGGCTTTTGAGGGATTTCTTTCTGAGTAGTATAAGAAGTGATGTTCACTCAAAAAATCTCAGCATGTCACTTTGAATGTAATGGTTTGGTGGTTTTGTATTCCTGTAATGTGGATCGTGCAAACTATACATTTTTCACATTAAAATAACTGTTGATTCCTTGAAATCAAGTAAAAGCCACAGGTATTCCCAATCATTTAATCTAATGTGAGCTGGGAAAGACATTTCGTAACCTCGTTTGGTGAATCCCCCAGAGTGTAATAGTAATAAAATCCCCTTTAAGTGATAATAGACAACCTTTTCTCTTTAAGTAAAGTGGATTATCATGGGAGAAAGAAGACAGAAGCTGAGGAAGAAAGTCATGATCATTCCTCTACATGCTTTCATCCTAATAGCTCTAGCTGGTGAGTTTGTGTGTGCGTGTGTGTGCATGTGTGTGTGTGTGTGCATGCGCGCATATGTGTGTTACAGTGGCTCAGACTAGGATGGCTTTAGCTGCGCTCATCAGAGGCACTAAAATACCCTGATGTAAGAGGTGGTCATTTAGTACTCAGCCAAAAATAGCGTTCCTGTTTGTTTTGGGTGCACATCTGTCGGTTGTGTGAGTGTGTGTGTGTGTGTGAGGAGGGGATGTGCGAATGGGTCCCTAAGGCCGTCTGTGTTTGGATAGCCTGTGTCTGATGGGTGTTTGGAAACCTCATCTGAACGCATTGACCCACAAAAAATATTCAAATGGGACCGAATGAGTCCTGCTGAATATCTCTGTGAGTGAGAGTGTGTGTGTGTGTGTGTGTGTGTGTGTGTGTGTGTGTGTGTCTGAGCTTGAGAATGTGACAAAGGCAAAGAGAATGGGAGAAAAATAATGATGTCTTTGCTTATTCACCTGTGAAATATCAACTTGAATTTATTGCTCCACAGTTTTCAGCCCATAACAAAAAAAAGGGAAAAATTCCTACCGTTTGTTCAGAAATGATGCTAACCAGCGAGTGACAGAATTGATCATGACCGTGCTTTTTAGGCTTTTGTTTATTCCCACACAGCCTAATCAGCTTTAGAAAGAGCTCATTTGAGGCACATAAGAACAAAAACGCTGAAGGCAGAAAAAGTGAATGCAAATTCAGGATAAGGTAGAAATACTGGGAGGAGGTTAGAGAAAGAGAAAAATGAAGACAGCAGTACCCAAAATCAGACAGTTTAAGATTTATAGGAATGGATGAATGAAAAATGTCCAGTAGATCTCAAAGAGAGGATGTTACCAAAAAAAGACTTAAAAGGGGGATTTATGTGAGAGGAAAAGGAGGTGCAAGGTGTAAAAAAGTGGATTTGATGTAAAGAAAAAAAAAAAGAACCTTGAGCGAAAAGCAGTGAGGAAGAAGGGCGAATGTGCACCTGATTTCCCCTGCGTAGCATTTTACCTTTGGATATTGTACTGAAAGCCACCATCTCACCTAGTGTGAATTCCTGAATATTTTCTACATTTTGGAATCTGACGTCATCCATCCTATTCCTGTCCATCCTTGCAGTGTCTGCCTCTCAAAGAATCACATTTATGGGCTGAATTCCTTCTTTCTAGGACAGAGAAAGCAAATAAGACGGTGACGATATGGAAAACAGAGCTTTAATTCAGTCAGGGGAAGTATTTGCTTCTTGGACAGAACAATGCCTCAGTTGTTCCATGGTGCTCATGCATTGGGATTTTTTCTTTTTTCATTTCAGGCATTATAAACCATAAGCGCTGCACTGAAAAAAAATGTCAGTGTTCTTGAATTTGAAGACACTTTCAGACATATCTTAGTTTAAATTAAAAAAAAAATAAATAAAAGACATGCATTTGAAAATAACAAAAAAGAAAAAAATATTTCCATTTTCCCCAAGTGATGTGTTTTTTTCAACAACTATGGGAGATAGCCTATAGCTTAAACTCATCTAAGGAATTTGAAGTTTTCCTAAAACACTGAACCTAATACAGGTGCCTTGTTCTGTCTCGCAAAAGCAAAAGTGCCCAACAACCTCTCATCTCTTCCAGTAGCTGCAGGGTAATATGTCTATCCACATTATAGATTAAAGTCATGCATCTTTTTTTTATTTCTATTTGGTGGATACATTTTTATCAAGTTACATCATTCATAACTTTACATCTTTTCTTCATTTGTCCTGTCCCGGTAACCATTTCTTGCACTTCAAAAGAAGCAGTACATAGACTCGGTGTACTCCCTTTGGCAATGCAGCCTCTGTGGTTGTGATGTGGATTCAACATGATAAAAAAAAAAAGTCCTCAAAATACAAGGGCGTTTTTGATGGCTGCAGGCGAAATACTCACTTAACGAGATAATGGCTTGATAGATGTTTAATCACCCATAAACCTTGAAGTTTACTGTGTTGATCTTCATCTAAGAGATAATTGGAGCATAAGAAATTATTCTGGCCTTTTCAAACAGCTTTAGCTCAGAATCTGCTTACCAGGTAATGTTCTCTGGAGCTTTTATCCTGTTACTGAAGGCTATAAAGACTGACATGTAGTCAAGAGATTTAGAATGAAATTATAGGGTTGACCTTGTTTTGGTTCAGAAAAAACTGAGATAACTTGAAAACTAAGTCGACTAAAATTTTGCAAAACTGATTACCTCAGGCTTTTTATTTCAGGCTTTTAATCACAACAGAAGAGCAAAGTATTCCACTCAAAGGTAGCCCTAAGCAGTCTTCCTATCATCTCCAAATGTTTCAATTAAACAATGAAGCAATGTCTTTGAAATTTAAATTTCTCCACACTTTGCAGACATAAATGTACTGGAGTATTTAATTCTAAACTTCCTTTCAGAAAACATCCTTTCCTTTCCTTTTCTTCTCTCATGTTCAGGGCAACAAATTTTTGATTCTGAGTTATTAGAAGTTATTTAGTGAAATTTCTTAAAGCATGCATCTGTCCTTGTATTCTCAAATCCTAGTGTGTTCCTTTTAATCCCATTATATGCACCAGGTTCCAACATCAGTCACAGTGTTATTTCATGTCATGCCACTAGTATTTGGATATCTCTAAACCTTTCATCTGTAGATGGAGCCTCTCCAACCACAGATTGATTTAAGACATGGTGACATATTCTTGGACGCTGCTTAGCTATCTCACTGCCACTGGGGACAAAGCATAATGCATAAAGATATGCACACCAAATTTAAATCTTTTCTTGTCTATGATTTTTCATTTCCTCTTGATTCTGATTTACAACAATTTGCACAAAAGCACAATATCCAATATTCTTTCAATAAGTGTTGATATCGAGGAAACCCACAAAGCAAGAATTGCCTCAGTCCCAACGGAGTCTTTGCGAATATTTGCAATAAATTCATATTATGTGGGGGTTCTGCCAAGCTTGAATAAATGGTCCCAATGGGTGCTGCTCTCCTCAGGGTCCCAGAGGAACCCAGAAGCAGTCTGAGTCTGATTATTAAACTGGAGATAATTTGACATGCAGACATACTCGAACTTTGATGCAGCCTCGTGGTGCTACATTATTGAGTAGGTTAACATAAACGTGTACTGGGAGTTTTTCTAGGGCACTTATTTCCCAGGCGTTCTGACAGACATTTACATTCTGACTAACCAAATGGTCCAAAGGTAAAAAAAAGCTCAGAAAACAGTCCAAAAATGAGCAATATATATCCAGCACAGCTTAACAGGTCTTAACGTCTGCGGGTAAATAGTCAAATGGGTTTGCCTGGTGTTTTTAATGTTTACAGAGTAAATACACTGCACATTGCTTCTGTTGTTTATACAGCAGTCTAACCAGACGGCCTACAAACAACTTTTTCTTCACTTTCTACTTCAAAAACTGTCCAAGTGTACCACGATGCCATCTGTCTTATGTATGTTTTTACATCCAAGTCATGTATTATAGCAATAACTGCAGTGCTACAGCCAGAGCTAAAACATATGTGACAAACATTGAGAATATACATGAGAATATTAGTAACAGTTTAAAGATTATAGAAAATATAGTTTCAATTTCATTTGGATCAGAGGAACTTTCCCCCGGGACTACATGCAATTCAACTGTGGGAACTGAATTTAGTTCAAGGCCTAAGAATAAGTAAGGGCAGTTTTATATTTTATCCTCAATCAACAATAACATCACACACAGCTGTAATTGACTTGGTTCAATCACTCCCTAAAAAAAGTCTTCATTGATTCTGATAGTGTGAATATGCCTCTGTCAGCCCCCAGTGTTACAGTGTAAAGAATGACCCTGGAAACATGTGACCTTCACCTAGATACAGGGAAGAAGTTCTGAGGAACCATGCATCTTTGCTTAGTTTTATATACATTTTATATGTGTCATAATATCCTGACTAGATAAGCATTGTAATTCATGATTATCTAAAACCGATGAGAAGGATGCATCCCATTGAAGCTGAACAATCAACAGGCTCATTTTAAAGCCGTGGCACAGGTCGATTTCTGTCGTCCTCATGCTTTAGACAGCAGAGCAGTTCAGTGTATTGCCAGTCTAAGCTGTTCCAGGTGTTTTTGGCTTAGACCTGCAACAGCTTTGTCACCAGTGCTTGTCTCCTCTCAAGTGTCAACGAATCCATGGGCAGTGCAATAGAGCAGCACAGGCTGAATGTCCTCAATGCAAACAGGCTAACTTCAGTGCTACATGTAAATACAGTGGCTTGTCTCCTTCAATGGTGTCGTTTTTACTGAATGGCCTTTGTTGCTGGTCTAGTGGAGTTTTACAATTACTTATGTTTTTTTTCTCTATATGTCATTGTTCTGTATAATACACTGGGTCTTCAATCCCAAGGTTGAAACTAAGAAAACAAGGAAAATTTTACCAGGACCCAAAAGTTCCTGTACCCTGTGGATGAATCTTCAGCTCCACAGCCAAAATACACCAGATGCGTCTCTCGTCTGAATACATTCCATCACCGCACCGGATCAGATTGACTGCTGTTGAAGTCAGTTCGTCAACTGGGGAGTCATCATTGTAGATAGTTCAGGCATCAGCCATTTAATATGCTGCACAGGTGTTCAACGGTCACCTGTCTTGTAGCATTGTGTATTCATGCAGATTAATTATTCATTATTCATGCATGCTTTTATAAAGCAGGAAGTCATCTCAGCGAAATCTTTACTCCTTCTTGGGTTTTTTCAGCTGCCCTAAAGACCAGCAAATGTTAGACTCTGTTATCATCTTTAATGAATCAAGTTCCTTCATGTTTGCCTTTCACCAAAGCCATCAATTAAATGTGGATGGTTTGACCTAATTGTGTACAGGTGTATCACAGTTTATGGACACGTTTTGTTCTGTTACCAATCTATTCATAATAGAGAACTGGGTCAACCCCACTCACTGGTGACCTTCTAAAGACCAAACCCAGCACTGACCCTCAACATTTCTAGAGTAATGACCAGAAAACTGACAGAAAACTGATGCAGTATTGATTCACTCAAGCTGCTAATCGTTAGCATACCTGGTTTCAACACACACTTACAGGATTGATAAACTCATCAAGACACTTCTTCCATTAAAGCTCAACAGTGATGAAGTCTTGCTATGTTGGAAAGTGAGTGTGTCAGTCACCAAAAGGTCAAACTGACTGCTGTAGAATGGCATCTAATGAACTTGAAGGCAAGTGATTTAGTGGGACATCACAAATGTCACCAGGTCATTGGTTACACGCATCATGTAAACCACTTTTTCCAAAATGATTTTCTCTTGATTTCAAATGATGATACAAACTCTTTGTCCTTAGCGGGAGATCCAGTAATCCAACAATAACCGAATGGCATGTCATCGGCCTACACCAATCAAAATAGTTCTTCTCGTTTCACGGATAAAATAACCAAGATGGACAAGACTGACTGGAGACAGTTATAAAAAAACAAATCTTCATCTCTCTTTTCCCTCTCTCATTCCCTCTCCTGTTACAGAGCTTGTTTGATGAGGTCACTCTTGTGATTGAAAAATGATATCTTTCTTGCAAGCCTCTCATATCTGCTTCATTGGTGTGCAGGTGAAAAAAACACACTGATAAATGGACCCCTTTATTTCTGGTATATGCGATGCACATTAGCTTTCCAATCAAGGGTGTCAAAGAGGTTTATTTCATTTGATTATTTAATCCCCTCTCAACACGGTTTTATGAGTTGAGTTTAAACAGAGACTGAGCTCTCAATACTTCCTTCTTTCTCACTGACTTCATTAGTTTGATTTTTTCTCTGTATGCAGCAATTAAACACAGAGTAGGACAGGGTAGCAGCTGTAGATGAGGCTCCAGTTACATTTGAGTGCACGTTTATGCAAAATCCACCGTGTATAGATGAACTGATATATTGTTTTGTGATGCTGTGTATTGATTCATAGAGATTGTGTTTTTGTTTGCACCAAAGCAATAAGCACCACAGCCTTTGAAGCACTTGCGTAGGTGCCCCTTCAACATGTTATTACTGAACAACAGAAGAACAGAGTATGTCTATAAAAACCATAGATCCATCAATCCATCAGCCTATATGATGCAGTACATCTGATCTATGACTACATGAAGAGGGAGGAGAAGGTCAGATGTATTTTCCAGTTAACGTGGTTCTTCTCACCAGCAGTGAAAAGATTCTGCTGCGCTGAGCAGCTTCTCGTAGCCTCTCTGTCTTCCACCTCAGGCTCAGTCCCACCATAACTCTTCTCATTACAGCTTTAATGGGCCAATCAACACTGCTCCAGGCCAAAGGCACACTCCTCTATCCCTCACAGCTTTGCACAGTTGTCGAGCTATTTCTTCTTCTCCTCTTCTGTCTGTGTCTGTGTAGTCTTGTATGGTCCCCTCTTCATCTTTTGCCTGTTCCATGACTATCTGCTGTATGTTTGGAGTCAGGTGTCATTATACTGTCTGCTTTACTGTTTGCTTATTCATGTGCACATAAAGCTGTTATTTAGTATCACTGCTCCCAAATGTAGGCAAAAGATGGCAGCTTTATGGTGGTATCATGCTTAATTGTAGTAGTACCTTTCGAGAGGTTTTTAGCTTGAACACTGCAGTGCTTAATCATGAGAAGGCTATATCACCTCGAAAGGGAATACAATTAGACTCTACAACAGCATTTTAAACACATCACAAAAGGCACAGATCTTTTGCTAACAAGCATTTGTGGTTCATTGTGAGAGCTACAGCAAATGGTTAGTGAATATACACAGTAACGATGGGTTTGTATCATTTTGTGTGGGTGCTTGGGTGTGTGCGTGTCCTTGTCTGCATTCATTCTGGTATGAAACAGGAGTGCCAAATGTTCATGGAAGGTGAGGTGAAGAGGATCAATAATGGTGATGAGAGTCAGGCCAAGAAACACATAATTTTAATCATCCTGAACCTCAAGTGGGTGCCAACTTGCAGTCCTACCTCGCTGTGTGTGAAGTGTGTGAATATGCAGATGTCAGCACATGTGTTTATCTATACATTATTCATTGAAACTTCAGCTCAACAATGAACCTCCCTCCCATGCACTGTTCATACAAAGAGCAATTTACTGTGTTTGCTGTAGAAATCAGGAACCTTTTGGCACAACTGTAAATACGTTCTGCGTATGGCAGCATGTTTAAATCCCCACCAGGTAAAATATAATCTGTCTGTAGACTTGTGCCAGCAGAGGAAGGGCAAAAGGTTATGAATGCCATTAAAGCTACTTTTTGGATTAAAATTCAGCTCCGGTATAATAAGACTGTGTTCAAAAGTGCAGTCTGCTAGAAAAAGGATTAATGAAGCCAAAACACTGATGCAGTTTTTATTCACACATCCTGCTCTGGAACTGCATCAGTCCAAAACTAGACCTGTGGTTTAAAATTTAGACAAAATCTGCAATCCTTGAAACAGAGCTTGAAAAACAAGGAGTGGAATCTGAAACCATTCATGTAACTGCAGGGATACGCCTACAACTGGTAATACATGCTGTAACTCCTCCTCTGTAATTCATTTATGCATAAAAAAAGCTAGCATCTACTACTTGTCTTTGTTTAAGTTAGGACAAGGGATGGTAGATATGGATTTTTTAGGGCAGATGCTGATACCAATTTTTTCATCACTCTTAACCAATGACTGATACAGGCTGCTTGTTTTCTTCGGCTGATATTGGGGCCAGTACTGCTTTTGCTTCCTCAATTTCTGTCAAAAAAAATGACAAAATGATAACAAATGTTCCAGGTCTAAATCTTGAAAATAAGGAACATTTATTGAAATATATATTTAATACTGAAAAAGGTGGTAAAAGGAGGTAGAATATATTTTAAACGGGAGGAACAGCTTAAATTTTGCTTAACTTTACCCTGCAGTACGCAAGCAGGGAAGGAGCAAGGCATGGTCTGCATGTGGCCTGTAGTGTCTCTTAGCAACACAAAGCGGACCGTGGATATCTGTCTGTAAATCATGCCGGTGGAAAATGGATCGGCGAACACACCTGCATATTGGCCTATGTTGTTACAGTTGAGATTTGCCCAATATTTTGGCCTTTCTTTGGTTTGGACTTAGAAGTTGTTGTTTCACTGTTACCAGTGTCAATTGCTTGATTGATTTGGGAATATTTTGCACAAACCATGTTCCCTTTTCTTTCTGTTGTGTTCCCTAGGATCCCTGCAGGGAGAATACCAGAGGAAGCTGTACAAGGAGCTGATGGCCAACTACAACCGATTGGAGAGACCTGTGGTCAACGACTCTGCTCCTATTTTGGTGGAGCTGGGTCTCACACTGCTGCAGATCATAGATGTGGTGAGACAGTTAGCATTCATTTGTGCCAACTTGTGTGTGTAGAGTCAGGGAAATGAAGTGATCTGCTTATGTTGTATATACATTGTGTTGTATCCAACTAAATGTAAACATTTAGTGGATATATGGGTAATTGCATTATTGTGCACCTCAGATGGTGACACAGCACCCAGCTGGAGTCACCCATAGCACAATCCACTTGTTGTGTTGAGGTTAAAATCAAAATATTCATTCTTTTCTAGACTATTTGTTACATTATTCGACAATATTATACGTTTATTTAGAACTTAACATTGTATTGGTGCAGAAACAATTCCGAGAAAAGAAACCAAAACCAAGACTGCAAGAGAATAAAAGTAACAAAAAAATACAGAAACAAAAATAGAGCAGTTTTTTCAGTGTAAACGTTGATGAACATGCAAAATGGAAGTTAATATCTAGCAGTGAAGAGGGGTGTGATGACCACTTTTGAAAGTGTGTTTCTGTGAAGATGATTCAGGCTTATGTTTGCATTCAGCTGCTCTTCTCCTTGCGGAAAATGATGCATCTAGGAGCAGGTTTTTGGTTGTGGAACAGCTTGATAATCTGAAGGAAAAAGCTTCCTTATGCTGGCTGACTTCTGTAACATACAGACCCTCGTGGGTGGGACACATCATAATTTACACGACCCGCTCTCAGACACATAAAAACAGAGCTTGAGAATCATTGTTACAGTTTTCATCACAGATTATTCTTCTTCCTTCATATCTACTACTACATGCTTGCCTCAGCTGATACATAGTATGTTTAAATCATCTGGTCAGTGTTTATTTCTTTTATATCTTTATGTATCAAAGGAAAGCTGGCGGGTGTATTTGTTATTTTCCTGCTCCATTGAAGCAGAGGCGATGGGACCTGGCTCATATTTCCCTGCAACAAAAAAAATCATTCAGCAATAAACTGAGGTGGCCTATCAAATAAAAACTGTAGAATTTCTGCACAGTGAATTTTAGATTTCTGGTGTTCACCTTGAAACTCCTGTGGCAAAGGATAAAGTAATTCCTGTCGAAATCTTAACTTATTATTTTTTTTTAGAATCACAATTTGATGTGTCGACCAATGGGGGCTTTTTGCCTCCTCTTTTGAATGTAGAGCTGATTTCAAAATTTTCTGAATGCCCATTGAATGTCTTTTTTCTCAGGGGAGGTGTAAACATTGCTTATTTACCTTCACCATCCACATTTCCTCATCTTGTTTAGACAATAGATAAGAGCTGACAAACTCTCTCCAAGGGCAACTCTCCTGTTAGCAGTTTGTCTACACTGATTCTGACATCCGTGACAAATTCACTATTTATGAATACTACCGCCTCATTTTCACCGCCCTCTAGACAGTGACCTGAAATATCTCTTGGTCTCATTTAAAAAATTCAGCTCAGATGAATCTCACATGACTCTATGGCTTAATAACAGCCAAAAACCTCCAATACACTTTGCAATCTAGATGTACTTTCGTCACTTAGCCTTGTCCCTGAGAAAGAGAGACAGCACGTGCTATGCATTTAGTTTTATACCGGCCACATGTCTGCTCTCATTTGTCAGATCAGATGGATAAACCAGGTTTTTCATGTTTGAGTGTGTTCTTCCCACAGGGCCTCGTGCCTCTTGAAATGGTGGAAGTGAAACGAGGGTTGTTTACCCTTGTTTCATGTAGTTTTTCTTGTCTCATCAGTGTCAAGAGTAGGACAATGGTGATAGAGCATTTACCTCATTTCAAAAACAAGTAAATAGACAAGAAAATGTAGTCAAAAGGTTTTTAAATGAGCTTATTATCCTTGACACTATAACTGTGAGCTTGATGCCAAACCTTAGAAGGGATTTACTTCAGTTCAGGTGCTTCTTGAAAGTCAAATACACAAGTAGATACACTTAAGTGTTACAGCAGCACAGCAAGGATGGTTATTTCACATTGCCAGACAAACTACTCACGCCTAAAACATGCAGAAAATTATCTCTTTAAAAGGATGCTTTCTTTTTCACTGCAACCCCTGAACAATACATATTCTTTACATATTTCATATAAAAATCAGCAAGGCCGGGGACAGGGTTTTGTCTCATAATACACTAACTCATGAACCAAGCATTCAATAGCAAACATCTGGGGAGAAAACAAAGGTTAGAGTCAAAACATGTTTTCCTGTCAGGATCAATGGTGGAGAGAGGCTGAAAAGTAGTTGGCATATCATAGGTGCACTCCACAGGGCCTGTGTGAGTCAAATCAATATTAAAACAAAATATCTATAAATATTCAACATTAAGAAGGATGACCTTTTGGGTATTGGATGCTAAGCATTCAGATATGACTCAAAGTACAGAATGTTTAAAAATAAAGTGAAACGTATTGATGTTTTTTCTCACTTTCCATGAATTTCTGCTGATATTTTGGTTTCCTGACCTTGAATCAGTCAGTTGGGGCATAAATTTTATATCAACTACAATCCTATCCTATTTTCATCCCTTCAACAAATTGAAAAAACAACACTCATACCCCATCACTAACACAAACGAACAGGCTCACACTCACGCACAAACCACAGGGGTGTTTAGAGTCCCTGAGGAGACAATAATTACTTTCAGATGAGACTTATGCTCAATCATCTGCACTCAGTAAAGACATTAGAGAAGAGTGTGCCATATGTGCTAGCCATTTTAACTCCAAGCTCAGAAAGAGGACTGAAAGAGAAACAAAAGAGAAAGAGAGAGTCACAGATGAACAGATAAAAAGTTCTTCTCGTCTTTATCAAAAGATCTGTGTGGTATTCCTGTATTTTCATTGGGCACTGTGAGCCCAATTTTGGATGCATTTTACAGAAATGCTGATTTACCCTGAAGCCTGAAAGATAAAGAAACTCTTTGGATGTCTTCTATTCCCATCACTTATTTTCTGCCTTTATTTGTTTGCTGAATAAAATTTCACATCTAATTTTTCATGGATGTCCGCACAGCTTGCTGCATTGCTCAGATTGTATTGCTCTTAAGGAGTGTTATTTTATAAGGATGTGCAATTAGAGAAACTCTCCAACAGAAGCTCGCTTTAAATATGCAAAACGCTCTCGCTGAGCTGGTGACAAAGGCCTTACCACTTTATAAAATATTAATTGCTCTGGTTGTCCTCTCAATATAAGAAACTTTCTTTGTTTTTTTCTTCTCTTTTGTGTCTCTAAGGATGAGAAAAACCAAGTTCTGATGACCAATGCTTGGCTGCAGCTGGTAAGTAAAACTGTGAGAGCAGTGCATTGGCTTTTTAATCACTCAAGTTAAGCAGAAAGTGAGGCAGGGTGAAAAGGAATAAGAGGAAGGAAGAGTGCACCAAGTTTAAGTGCTCCAAGATTTGGTTTTTAATGGACCTGATGGCACAATTCCTCTGCCGGATTCATAACTTCAAGCCAAGGGTTGCTTAAGGTGTACTTCAAAGTATGGCATGCATAAGCATAAATTTTATGTTTAATCTTAAGGAGGTTGATTTTTGTAATTATCAGAGACAAGAACCATCTTGTGTTCATCAATTTTTTTCTCTTTTTGAAGTGTTTCCTGTCAAATTGATCTATTTCAAATTACATGAGCTAGTTTCCCTGACTTCTTAGTTCTGCTAACTCTTTTAAGTTTCAAAGCTAAAATGTCTCTTGCTTTGTCTCAGTACTGGACAGACATCTACCTAAGCTGGAATATGGAAAACTTCCCTGGTGTCCAGAACTTGAGATTTCCGTCAGACCAGATCTGGACTCCTGACATTCTCCTTTACAACAGGTGAGAGCTGCACTTAGCTTTCCTCTCATCTCTGCTGTCCTTAAAACTGCCCGTGCATGTGGTTTGCATTATAGCCCTATCAGATAACACTGATCTGACAATGAGTTGTTTCCACATACCAAGGCAGCAGTTTTCCATGTATCCCACCCCCTCCCCTTATTTGCTTATTTCCTCACACTAGTAAACTCTAATACAGAGGGACTAATAGACAGGCATTTGCCGGGTCGCTAAAACTTGACTTCAAATAAAAGAAAAGTAATTCCTGGACGTATAAATAGGAAATCTCTGATCTAAAAAACATTGTGGCGCAAACCCATCAATGTGATTCATCATTTACACCTTGGCAGTGAAACCTCCTACATTGAAGAGCTAGTCATCAAACTCACACCCAGAGACTGAGTCCTTAAACTGGATGACATGGAAAACCCAGATATCAGACTGTTAAGCCTCACTCTCATCCTAGGTAGTTAGGTCCTTGCTGAGTTCTCCTTCTAATGCACTCTTTGTGATATTGGGCAGTTTGTACATCAACACTGGAGTAACCAAATTGACTGAAGTTTCAGAAAAAAAAGAAAAATAAAATTAATATACTTTCCCAACAGAGCTACCTTAAGTTTGCAGAGAGAATTCCCTCTGCTTCAGCTTCTTTGGTTTTACTACAAAGAGGTCTCCTGGACTGACAAGTCGTCAGCAATGTGGTTAAGTCACAGCAACAAATTTACTTTCTGAGGAGGCTAAGAGAAGTGTACCTCTCCTGAAAGCAGTTTGTCAACAGAATAAACCACAGAGAGTGTGCTAACAAATTACACGAGCACATAGTACAAGAGGTGCAGCCAAGCTGACAGAAAAGCCCTCCAGTGTATTGTAAATTCAGCACATTGTGGCACCATGTCACCATCACTTAACGCCTTCACAGAAGTAGCAGTGTGAGGAGGATTAAGGACATATTTACATAAAGTATGACATTACAAACACCCTGAGAGACTTAAATAGACTTTTCTGTTGGCAGTGTTAACATCTTAGACTTTATTGACTTAAATTTTACCATAACGCCATCCTTCACCTCAAAACGACTGCAGATTGCAGCAAATGCTTTGGCTTCAGATCTTGACAGTTTTTGTATTTAAGCTTTCTGACCTTTCTGATTTTCTTTTTACAAACTGTCCACTCCTTTTAGCTCAATACACTTTTATTTTTTCTGACTGTTGAATCTAGAAATGTAAGTGTTGTAATCCACAGTTTAAAATCCTTCCTGAGGCACAGCATGATTATTTTTTTTATTTTTTTATCATCTTTATTTTTACAGCTAGGTGTGATTGTCATATCAGTGTAATCCCTCTTATACGGTGCCATTTTAATCCTATCTGTCTTTAATCTTTACAAACCATGCACGTTTCAGAGTTACCTCAAGCTACTGTGACAAACAGTTACAAGTCAAGTACGAACCAACATGTAGAGACATTTTAAAACATACAGAAACAGTTATTCTGCTAAAATTGATCAGTCATTCCCATGACTGTGATAACTTGAATTCATGGATCTTCAACAGGAGAAAAGAGAACAGAATGTTTTTTCCAAGTCATTTGTTGGGATGAAATCAATTGAAATAGATTGAACATGTTGGAAAGAGTGTTTTATCGCCTCCATTATCCAACATTGGTAGAATCTAAAGTGCCTCAGTTGAAACCATTAGCTGTCTAAAAATGGTTGATGATAAGATTTAGACCAGTGTGTTAAGAACAAATTGTGTCTTAGTGAAAATAGTGAGACGTAAGGCCTCTGGCCCTGATAAGAACAAATAAGGTGGAGAAAGCTCATTGCATGTCTTGATTCAGGTCAAGTTTCTGCTGTTTGCCTATTCACTTTTCTTCACGCCTTTCTATAAAGCTTTCTGAAGTCAATTAGAAATGTAGGCCATTTTTTTTCTCCAGAAAACTAATTGCATTGCGTGTGCATGCTTTGGTTACAGACAGATGATCTGGCCTTGGACTGGAGGGAAAGAAGGACAAAAAGATGGATAGATTTAATCACAAAGAGGATAACAATGGCTCAGTTCTAATGTGTTGGGTCATGTTGTAAAACAGGAAATTTAGACAGTGAGAATAAGAGAGACAGACAGCTATATCGTCAGTGGTGTTATGGAGTTATAAAAAAGTTAAGCCACAGATGTTTTGCTTCCTTTTCCATATTTATCCTAAACACACGCTCAAACACTCTAACATACACGTGCACAACAGAGAACACAAGGACTAAACAAAGGTTTGGGGGTATTAACCCAAATTTTAAAAGCTCAGCTTTCAGACCTGCAAGGATTACTCATCCTAATCTCTCTGCTCCACCTTCTGCCTCCTCTCTGTCTCCTCTCTTTTTTTCCACCATCATCCCGCCTCTCCATCTCTCCTCTCATCTCATTCCATTCGTGTCTACTTCCCTTTCTCTTTCATAACTCACTGTCTCCCCATAATTCACTCTATTCAATCAACCCTTTCCTTCCATATTTTATTGTTTCCAGCCTTCTCCAACCCCTCTTTATAAATCATCCCATCTACCTGTCTGTTGTGGTGTCAGCATGTTACCCTGCCACTTGTCCTGCAACCTACCTTATGTGTGGTTCTAATCTTTCTACTACCTTCAGTTCTAATTATTTTATTCTCATACCTACTTTAATCTTGACCCTTTTTCTCATAAACCTTTAGAAATTAAGAGGATTTTTGCCAGAAATATAGACAAAACTTTATCTGAAGTCTCTCTCTTGTGATGATGCATAGCTAGAAGGTTGAAGGTTTTTGCTTAAGTTAAATGCTTCATATAGTTTTGCTTCCACAGCCATGCAGCCGTCCCCTGCTAAGCTGAACATCAGCAAAGCATCTTTGGGAAAGTCTAGGGACTTATGAATAAGGTGTATTTTGTTATTGATGACCTTACACTGAATTACCAAAGGAATGTTCTTAAGTGGGAGGGCGCAGGTGTAGTTCACATAGAGAAATCCCTTGTTTTTAAAATTAGAAAGACAGCTGCTGTGTTTTAGTAATGGACCACTTGTGTTGCATCTTGTTAATTGATGGATTGACGTGTCAAATTTAATGCTATTTTGGCCCTGTAAAGCTTTTTTATGAATGACAACAGGGATTTCCAGTCTGCATTGGTTCCACCTTTAACTAGGACTCTTCTTCCTTGTGGTTGAATATTGAGAAAAATGTTGTGACAAATTAGGAGGTGTGTTGAATATTTTGGGAATCAATAAGCCAACATTGGCTTATCCTAAAGTCAACATGTCCCGTTGTATTACAATCATTGAAATGCTTTAACACAGCTACATGAGGAAGTGTGAGTTAGCGGCAGTCATGTCCAAACTTCAGGTAGGCAAAAGCAATCAGCTCCCCTTGTAATGCTTTGCCTTATTTTGTTGTAATAAAAATTTAAAGACCAGTGCTGCTGTCATGGACTGGATTGTGGGACAGGGTCTTGTTCCATTTTTCCTTATTAGAGAGAGTTGGGGCTGAATGGGCCTTCAGGCTGCTGTCCCATCTGTGCCTGGTCCTCTTAATTTCCCTTCCCTCAAGGACTAGCCTGAGCCTGACACAGAAAACTAATGTTCTTGCCACAATGTCCACCACTTTGAACAAAACTAGTGGTTTTGCCACAGTGTCAACAGGCAGTGGTGAAGTATGCTGGACTCTTCATTTAATTTGACCTATGTTGTCAAGTTGTCCCTGGCTTTTGTTTATACAATTTTCATAGTCCAGCATTATGACACATTATTTATGCCTGAATTATGAGGATGGGGTTGCAGTGGCTTGGAAGTAGAGTGGGTAGTCTTTAGAGTGGGTTTGTGTCATTGGGCAACACACTGGGCTCCTGATGCTGAGCCATCAGAGTGTGAATTGGATTGGTTAATACTGAAGACTCATTACATTGCAGACTCTACCATCAGTCCGTGATTGTGGTGTTATTGGTGAAATGTGAGTTGATACGTAAAAATGCTTTGAGTTGTTAGAAGGCGAGAAAAAGTCCTTTTTAAACACTGCCCAGGCACATGAAGGTGAAACAATTTGTAGGACAACAAATTATTGACTGTCTAAAAATATCTGTTCAGTTCAAAGGATGAAAATGTGCAGATACAACTGATTTTCACATTCATGCTTTTATCCTGAAGCTTGGATACCATGATTTGTTAGGTGTGGCAAAGGAGAACCAGTCAGCTAACAGCTGAGCTTGAGGGTTGCTGATAGAAATACACTTACACACACAGCTAAATAATGACCGTACACAACTGTCCTTCCCCTTGCCCACAGTAAATATGTTATGTTGGGCATGCAACAAATGCTAACGGTACATTGACAACACACTCCTCACCAGTCCTGTTTATAGGGATAATTTTCTCCTTGCACACACACACACACACACACACACACACATACACACACCGAACACTCCATCACACAATTACAGACCATTATGGCAGCACACACACCATTACACAGTGGCCCATCACTGTGCAGCCAATAACACGCCGGTATTGCTGTATTGAATAGAAGATGTATTCAAGCTTATTAGCACTACACTCAGATGAGTGCTCACCATAAATTACACCATTCTGTTCTCTTTTTTGATATAAAGTTAATGGTGTTTGGAAGGGCAGAGGTCAGATGCCAACTCAGTGTCTCAAGAAAAAAAGACATCAATATTGTCCGTGATGAGTCACTCAGCTTTTACTACCCCAGTGTGAGATCTTTCAATTCTATTATGTTGCCTTTCATATTTTCAGATCATTGTGCACTCACTGACTCACTCTCACAGCGGTCAGACTGTTCAAATGATGCTTCATACACGCATGGTTTACACTTAGAGTCATAGATTCACTGTCTATACCATATGCATGTTTTTTTGCCTGAGGAAAAATATGTTACCCAGCATGTTTTTGAAGGTTTTCATCTGAGATTGATGATGAACATTAAGAGACGAAAGCAATTCATGTTCAAAGGCTGATAGTATAATGATAATGTACGTTTTCTTGAACAGGGCTAAATTCCTCTGGTTATCACCCCTAGATATTTCAGTGAAACCTCCCTCTTCGAATGAGAACAAGCTGTGATCTTTAGAATAGCTCCAGCTTGTCTAACAGTCTATTTGAAAGCTATGTGTGTCTTTTTTGCTTTGTGTTTGTGTCAGAGGGGCTGAAAATGTGTGTGGGTGTTGTGTGTAGGTATACGAGTGTGTGTTTGTACAAAGGATATCCAGATTTTAAACAGCTCTGTAAGCTGTTGACCTCCTCTCTTGTTAGAGGGAAGAGTCAATGGTCTCACTTGACTGGGGATCGATGAGGCACATGAAGGACATCCAACTCGGGTAAAACCATGGACAGAATCCGAATTCTGAGGTAGAGGAGCAGTGCAAACAGCGGAGCACTGTGACAGGCCACGAAGATGAAAATGGAAATAATTGATGCTTGGGGAGATTTTGTTTGCTTTTGCGGTTTGATTGGTGGTTAAACAAATGGAGGGATCAGATCTGTGACCCAATTGGAAATGGGGAATAAACAAAAGTATGCATCATTTTTATTTTTGTTTTTGTTGTTGTTATCATTGTTTTTTTTTCAAACAGATACTCTATTAGTCTTAGGAGGAAAGATTCAGTTTTTGCACCGTGGCCTGAAATAGACTTTTGTGCACTAACAGGGTCCAACAGCAACATGCAGCAATGGAGAGATGCAAGAGTGAGGCAGTGCATTGACAGACTTTGACCTTAACTTTGATCTGTGCTGTGACCCTTCTGTTCTCAAGCAAAGTCTATACACTCTGAGCTACCGTCTTTTTCAGTTTGAACATAGTTTCAATTACCTAATGAGAGACGTAGTAGTGTAAAGATTTGCGGACCAGGTTGTGACATTTTCAGATCCAGGTTCTCTGGAAGAAAAACAAAGAGGAGTACAAACTTTTCCACAGCTGAAATCCTGTATCAGGCAAAAGTGGAACAACATTTTACTGCCAAAACCCAGAAACTAGAACAAAGATGTATTGCAACACATCATTAAAGATGTCCCTTTGCAGGCAGTATAGCATTAGGTTACAATGATTTACAAACTGTAATTGGATGGAATCGAGGTTTAGTTTTCAGTTGTAGACTTTATAAAATATACGTCCTATATGGATCTTATGTATTTTCCTCCAAGAAAAATATTCCATGCCCCCTGCTTCTGCAGAAAACGATAATGACCATGCTTAGAAATCATACATTTGTCATGACTGATGTTCAGTTTGCATATGAGCTCTCCCCCTCCAGGAATAAACATCCATCTGTACATTAGAAAGGCTCTGCACTGCACGCCTGCAGCTTTGTCGACCAGCAAGTTATCCACACAGCTGTAATCAGAAACACGGCCAGAGGCTGTGAAGTTGGATGTTACATTTCATAGATATAACATAATGTACAAGCCTGGATAGGTCTTGGCTACATTCAGTATAAGTATTCATTGAACATGTGTAACTTTTAAAGGGGATGACTGAAAGCTTCGGGACATGTCAAAGTGATATTTCATGCTCAGTCATTTGCTCCCTTTATTCGTGTGTTTCTGTTTTAACAAATTTAGGGCAACATTTTTGCAAATGAATCAAAGCTACTCACAAGGAAGTTTTCTGTAGAACTTCATGCTTCTCACACCCACATAAGCTTAATAGTAAAATACTTTCATTGCAGACTTTGTAAGGGTTCAAACTATCCTTATTGTGGTCCCTGAAACGCTTTGTATTAGCTGCTCTCTCTATGGACAGACCTTGGTGTTTGAAGCCCTCCAACATGTCATGGTCCTGTCATGATATCCTTTTGTCATGACTACACCATTTCAATAAGTCTCATGGGGATGTTATATGTTAGAGCAGATTTTTTTGAGCAGTTTAAAGATAGATAAAAGGATTTTACACGATATTGATAAGTAGCCGTTTTAAAGATTACACAACTTCGGTCTCAAAATTCAGCAGTAGTGTTTTGCTGCCATGTTTAAAATATTGGAAAGCATAATATCTCATATTTTAATCTACTTGATATTGTTTTATATTGTCATTTTTTATTTAAATTGTTTTATTTCTCACTTGCTGATATCTGCTTTTTTAAAATTGTCAAATGTTACATTATGTTTTATTCCACTTTGCATGGCTACCTGGCTGCCTGAGGAACTCACCTCACTTTGTGGCTACTTTGTAGTTGGTGTGTGTGTGTATGTGTGTCAGGAAGGGGCTTGTTCCTGTGTGGACAGCAGCAGGTGTTGAGTGAGTGTGAGGACGCTTTGTGACTAATGTCCCATGGTGCAGGAACCTGTCAGTGCCACCTTTGTCAATGCCACTCGGTCCCCACCTAGCTCCCTCTCACATGTCCACCGCACTTAGGCTGCTCTCCCAGGGCTATCACTTGTCCATTTGAATGCATATTTAACACTTATCCATACCTTGTAAAAAGGTGGTAAAACATTTTTTTCTCTCTTTATCCTCTGTGCATTTGCAAATGCACAACATGAACTATGTATTCTTTCCAGGGTCATGCAAGAGTTAAGAACCTAATCTAATGTGACATACGTTAGCGCTGATTGCAAGCAAGCACACACCTTCAGATAAAGCAAGACCAAGCTTTGAATTATTCATTGTATTACTCCGCCTTGGACAAGCCTCCCACACATCCCTGCCAAAGCCCCGCGAGCCACAGCTGATAGCATCACACACACACACAGTAGAGAAACTTCATACAACACTTAACCCTAAGGATAAAGATAAATCATTCAATGATAGCAAAAGCAGTGGAGACTGAAATAGGTCTATTCACAAATTCTGTTAAGATTCGATACCCATTGTCAGGACTGAATGGAGCTCTGGGACATTTAGGACACTGTGACATTATCTCTCTCGCTTGAGATTTCAGGGTCTGCGTCGTGAGTTTTTGCGTTTAGCTGTAGGTGATGCATACTTTTATGTAATGTGCATCTGTAAAAGAGCTCAGTGTGTCGGCTTGGATTTTAACTTACTGTGGATTGTGAAGTGAAAAGCTCAACAGTGGGCTTTGTTTGGTCCATTGTCAATAACACATAAGAGGGGTTTTATGAAATGGATGTTTGACCAATTACGAGGATAGTCATCGGATGAATTTTAATGACATTTGACCTTTTTCTAAGAAAGTCCTTCACTTAACATTTTCTTATCGAACAAATGTGAAAGTCACACATCAGTTTCATATCAGGTATCTGGGTCTTGACTGTCTAGTCCATGTGCTGGTCATTATTCTGCCTCTTTTGGACTCCATATGGAAGGTTTACCTGTGTGTTACAACCTGCTCAAACTTGATTGGCCTACAGGTTATCATTAAGTTTCAACCATCCAGGCAACAAGAGGAACTGTTCTCTCATTTACCACCAACCAAAGAATATCTGAGATAGAGAAATGCCAGTTATGTAAGTGTGAAAAGGGGGCCAATGATACAGCAAAAAAGTGTGTCTTGGACATCTATTATAATAATGTAAATTTCTCTGTTAGAGGAAAAAGAATAATGCAAAACAATGGTACAATGGTAATCTGGGGAGAAAGTACAGTTTTGGGCAGTAAACTTGACTGAAAACAAACTAAATAACACTCCCTGAAGTCTTAAAGTTCAGACGTTGCCAGTAGCCCTTTTTTTTTTACAAGTATACACTTCAAAACACCCCTGAGGAGTAACTCTTGAATACTTAGTTCAAATGAAGTGCAAGAGCCGAAGGTGAAGCGCTTAAGGCGTTTATTTAACTCTGACCCTCTGTCCCTAGAAATTGATTACCTTAAAACCCTTTCAGAATACAAACTTTTGTACAGAACCTTTTGTTTTCTTGTGCAGTTTCACATAGAACTGGCTGTTCTTTCAACTCTTCAGAGTTTTATTTATTCAAAGCCCGTCCATGGCTGCCCATGTGTCATTTCAACAGATAAAGTGTATGTCCTTGAAGGAAGCCCCTTTTAGAGTTTTCTCACTCAGCTGATTTTGCATTACAATGAAATTTAATATTCAATATCACTGCACCCTAGATTTCACCAGGGTTTTAACTTTGAATTTGCAAGTTTAGGCCTGAAGAAGCAGACTGGATGGTCCTCTAATGGCTCTTTAAATAAATCATAACGTTACTCAGCACTGTGAAAGGTTAGGCCAAGAGAAATCAGTCTGTCATACTTGAAAATGTATAAATGAGCTGCTTTCTTCTTCACATAGATTTAATTCAAGTCAAGAACTACAACTCTTCTTGGAAATCTACAGCACTCTTGCTTTTCACTGATTGGTTTACAAGCTCCCAAAGCAGCTGTACATCTCTGAATAGTCAACAGCTTACATGCAAAGATTAAAACTATCTCATGAATACAGTCAAGGTTTAAGCAACAAGCAACAAATGGAGCTAAACAAGAGTGCACTATGGATCAGTGTGGGAGAAAAAAGGCTTTGAATGGATGATGGTGTTGCTCTTTATCTAAGAAAGTAAGCAGCTTTTTGTAAACCATAATGATTTTAGGATTTGATAGCAGAATATTATTTTGATGTTAATAAGTAGTTTCTCCAAAAATGTATCTAACTGCACATTAAAACACAAATGTCTGTTACAGCAATTGGAATAACCACTTTCTGCCCTGTTCAAAGAGCCTCCTCACATGTTTTTATTTGGCTTACTCAATGTGCACATTACAGTTTATTAAAGTAAATAAGCCAAGATTACACAATTACCCTCCTGTGACTCCCTCCAGTACACTTGCAGATATATTCCCAAATTTGTTGTCGGCAACCTCTGTCTCTGCAGCAGCATGAACTAACAAACCCATTTCAGAGTAATTGCCAGCTTACTCCAGCACTGTGTTAGAAAACAATTTAAAAAGTCAATAAAGAGGTTTCACAAAGACACAGTTTGATATGACAATGAACTGTTAAAAGGTGTACAGAAACATAACTGTATTATTCTCTTTTCAGTGCGGACGAGCGCTTCGACGCCACCTTCCACACTAATGTACTGGTGAACGCATCAGGTTACTGCCAGTACATCCCCCCTGGTATCTTGAAGAGCACCTGCTACATCGACGTGCGTTGGTTCCCCTTTGATGTGCAAAAGTGTGATTTGAAATTTGGCTCCTGGACACACAACGGCTGGCTGCTGGACCTTCAGATGTTGGATGTGGACATATCCACCTACATTTCCAACGGGGAGTGGGACCTTGTGGGTGAGGGAGGCGCAGTTCTAATACTGTAGCTGCAGTCATCAAGAAGTATATATTGAAATGAAAAACTAGAGTAACAACAGAATAGAGTGTAAATATTCCAACTTTAAAAAATAATTCCCATGGTTTTGTACAGCTGAGTAGAGTAAACAAAATAAAAATAAAAAATAAATCAAAAATAAATATTTGAAAGTTTGAGGTACAATTCCTCATGGCAGTGACTAAAATGTAGGCAAGTAGTGTGGTCTAATTTTTTAAAATCATTGTCTTGTTACACTAAATAAGAGGCACATTCACCACAAATCAGGAAAAATGTCTTAGTTAAGCTACTAAAAGAAAAAATATGACTCCAGAATTGTTTGCAATGGCCAAAAAGAGCTGTATAGATTAAGGAATTATTTCTTGAAAATGAGAATATTGTCTGAATTTAAGGAACTACATCAGTTTGAATGTTTGTTCTTTGGCAGATTTCTTTGGTTTTTTTTTTATTCCCAAATGATTCATTTATCATTTTTGTATTTTAACATCTTGAAATAAGACATTTTCTTGACTTTTGGTGAGCAACTTTTTTTTTGCAAGAAACAAGATATTTAAGATATGAAAAATATATTGATATTAGTTTGTACAATGCTGCTGCATCAAGTGTATGCAGCAAAGTGATACTCCCACGGGGTTTCCGTTATTTACAACTGTTCTCACCACTACTTTTATATGTTTCAACCTAAATTTTCTGAAAGTTAGTAAAGGAAAAGATTTATTGCATGTGATCCAACTTTGACCCTCTACCTTATGTACAAGAGGTAGTTGAATTGGTAGTAGTATAAGCAGTAGTTATACAGCTTCAATTACCCTCACATTACAACATTATTTAGATGACTTTAGCTGAATTAACTGAATTAAACAGTCACATTAAAAAGCCCTAGTTTCATATTTCCTACTCTGACTCAAGAGCATTGAACACCAAACCTGTCAACTCTGAGGGATCATTCTGTGAGAGCAGCAGATGGCATGCAGCAAACTGCATCTTTAGAGTTGCAGTCTGGGATTAGAGACTTGGTTACTAAACGTGTCAAAATTGGACAAATTAGCCTCTAAGAACTGATTCCGTCTCATGGTTGAAGTTAGCAAAAACACACAGACATAGCTAAAGACTAATAAAATCATTTAGCAAAATTTAGTTTGTAGCAGCCACATTAAAACACATTAACAACCACATACAGGTAATAATCTATTGAACTGAAATGATATGATGTTATCAGCTTTTTAAGTTTCTTTTGATTTCACAGAGTCCTCAGAAATCTTTTGAAGTCTCAAACTTGATCCTCCGTATTTCTCTCCCAGGTGTGCCAGCCAAGCGCAACGAGCTGTATTATGAATGCTGTAAAGAGCCATATCCAGATGTGACATTCACGGTCACAATGCGCCGCAGGACGTTATACTATGGCCTCAATCTGCTTATCCCCTGTGTGCTGATCTCTGGCTTGGCCCTGCTGGTCTTCTTGCTTCCTGCTGACTCGGGTGAAAAGATTTCTCTTGGTAAGAAGCACACAGATACAGGTTTCTTCAGTTTTATTCTTCACTTTAAATGAATTTGACACCAATGAAATTTGTTTTGATAGCAATTATATCAAAAAGGCAATGACATTTTAGTTCGAAGTGGCCTTTGGTAGAAAAAAGAATGCTAAAAATACAATTCAAATGCCTGAAAAATGATCTAAAGTTTTCAAAGCCAGCAGACCAGCTCATTTGCATGTGAGAAAATACATGCCCTATATGTCCACAAACATGTCTCTATCAATCAAAAAGCACACTGCATTTAGATGGAAAAGAAACCCCTGTAGAAAATTGACTTTCAAAATAAGAGGCTTGCCACAAAAATCATTTTGGAGTATTATGAGAGGGTTTTGATGAATAGCTGTCAGCAAACGAGCAGTCACAAGTAACAAAGTCAGAGTGTAAGAGATGTCTCTGGAGCTGAATCCTACCTTGGACATGTCAGGAGCCTGCAGCTGATAAATGGTTGCAGTCAGGAGAATCTAACTGATTACATACACAAGTAATTACAGAAATGATTTCATAGTCCAGTGAGCCTGATCAGATCATTATGTAAATGCTCATGTTCTCACCATTTCTCTCTCTGTCTCAAGGCATCACCGTGCTCCTTTCGCTAACTGTCTTCATGCTGCTAGTAGCAGAGATCATGCCTGCCACGTCTGACTCCGTCCCTCTCATTGGTGAGTTTCATTTATATGTTTACATGAAACACATGTAAGCGTGCAACATGTTCCAGTTGGGCTGATGTTGATCCTTGGGACTAAGTTGCAGTCCCATGCCTGAGGAGAGAAGGCAACGTTGCAGATAGGACATTAACTTTTGTACATTAGCCATACATCTCTGCTGAGCTACCTGACACTGCATAACTGTTAATGCATGTGAACCTCCAGTAAAATCCCAAGGGAAAGAAATGTCCTCAGAAAACTGAAGTGACTGTATAATCGATCAGCATCAGCAAACAGGCATTACTGACCACTCCACATACAATTTAAGTGTCTCTTTGAGTAATTCTTGCACTTTGAGTAAACACCAGTGACATAAAACATGCATTAGTTACTGCTTTCAAAGTCAAGGAGTTGCTTGACTGCTCTCTGTGTACTGTATATGGTCGCTTTAAAAAATAATAAATACAACCTGTGTTTGTATATGGCTCTACTTTAGCCCGAGTAGCCCAAGGGTGCCTATACATCATTCACACTTTCCCTGGTGGTGTGAGGTAAATTGGGTGGCCAGAACTAAAGCTGTCAGCAACATTAATAGGCTATGAAATGATTCTCCACTGGGCAAGAGAGGAAAGAAAGGTGAAGAAATAATGGATGAAGTAGCAAAGGGGCCCGAAGAGGGAGGAAGAGATGAGTAACCTTTTGGCTTAAGTCGTCTCAGAGAAATTCTTGAAAGGTTTCTGGAGAGACAGGCATTTTGGTATGTGTGTAAGAGTGAGATGAATTCAAACTTCATCCCTGTGTATAATGTGTTAAAGTGAAATATATCAACTGAGTTAGGTGTACATGAAGTCAATATAGGTAATGAATGTGGTACCACTACATCAATGTTTGAAAGCTGCTCTCTGTGAGAAAGAGCTTGATAAACGCTTCAACAATAAAGAGATAAATCTGTATTTTTTTATTCTCATGACCCCATCTCAAGACTGTGGTGTGTGTGATTAGCAGCCTTGTTAAAATGACTCAAACCCCACAAAACAGTGGATATCAGTTATTGTATTTTATTGATGTAACCAATCACAGGCTATGTCAAATAGTTCATTTTGATTGCTCAGAACCCAAAATAATTGAGTTTGATTTTCAACAGCAAAACAAAAGCTTATCACACACTTCAGATCAAATCAATCTGTGGAAAGAATTCAGACATGGTTTATCTCTGCTTGTTGACAGTGTGGCAAAATTGTCAGTTTCTAGTAGCACTTAAAATCAACATGTTGAGCAACCCTAACCCAGGCAACAGCAAGCGTATCGCCAAGTTGCTTCCTTATGTTTGATAGTGTATCAACTGTAGAGCCCCTAACAGACGGAGAGATAAATAAGGAAGACCACCTACAATCCACTACGCGTGAAAATTGTAGGTAGTAGGCACTACGTACTGCATACTGCTTCTGAATGTAGTATGTAGCATGACTGCTCTGATGGGTCTGTTCTGTGGTATGCTACTCTGGTTTTCAGTTTCGGAAAATGGTTTAATTTTATGTTAACCTAAATAATAAATGTAGAAAAAAAACATGGGTCTATTTTGACATTGAAGGCATTTATATGTAAGAAGATTGCCAGATGAGGCATTTCACATCAATGAATGATGAAGATATTGGAACAATACAGTAACAGACAAGGTATGTTAAATGTAAATAAGATGTATATGCAAAAAAAAATAGAATAAAGCAAGGGAAGAGCAGTAATTATATTTCAGTGGAGTTTTTGAAGTAATGATATTTTTTGTGGTTTTCATCCTTTCATCATTTTCAGTGGTTTGAGGGACATTTTGAATCCATTAAGAAAAGCAACAAATTCAATGAGTGATTCCAGGATCCTGCTTTTTGAAATATGGAAAATTATAGAAAAATATTACAGTAAATTTGTCACATTTGATTTTTAATCTTGCATCAAAAGTTACCGTCTATCAAGAATGAATCTGGAACAGGCTGTTTTTCTTTTTTACAGCTGATGAAGGAACTGCACCTATATTAACCAAATAGGCTATGTTTGAAAAAAAGTTAATTCACTTCTACCAGACTGCCACCTGCATAGCCAAACAGCATCACTATGCAGAAGACCAGGTAGACTCTACTGCATAATGAATTTCAGCCAAATCAGTAGGCGCTGCTAATGTTTTGGGCAGTAGTTCTGGATGATTTGCTCTTCACTGTTTGTGTCACAGATGTGAGTTTTGTCATTATGTATTTCTGTATCTAAGTGCATTCTTATGCCGACTCTTTCTCAAGAGAAAAAAAGTGCCTGAGCTAAAAATGGCAAAGACCCAGCAAATGATGCCCCATGTTTCCAAAAAATAATCTTTCAATACCTTTTTCCACTTCTTGGCTCTGGTTTCTCCCCCCAACTCTCTCGGCATCTTAGAGAGCACCGTCCTTGTTTCCATTTATCTTGTTTTCTGCTGTCCTGACAAATAAGGTCACAGCTCTTGTCCACGTCACATGAAGTATTAGTTTGCTGGCACTGTTGCAAGGTTGTGTAGTTCTGTTTAGCTGTTAGCCTGTCTTTGTTTACAGTCACAAGCAAACATGAGAAATGAGGGCAGAACCCTGAGATATTTATTTGTGGTGTGTTTGTGTGTTTGTGTGTTTGTGTGTGTGTGTGTGTGTGTGTGTGTGTGTGTGTGTGTGTGTGTGTGTTTGTGCATGCATGTTGTGAGTGCTCTGTTAATGCCCCCCATCTTTCTTATTCTCCCCTTGTGTGGATCTTTCCAGAACCAGCACAAATCTCTTCCTCTCTCTCCTCTGTGCTGTTTTATTCTTTTCTTTCTTTTGGCTTGTTTACTGTTTTTCAGTTAAGTTTCCTTCTTTTTTTCTCCTCAGAATATATTTCCCTGGTTTGAATGCACATTTACCCCTTGGCAATACAACTTTTTTTTCCCCCAGACTGATCAGCTTTGCTTTCCTTTTATGTTCTGGTGTGAAATCAACCCATTTTTTTAATTCATTCAAAGCTTAATGTTTGACCTGCTAAAACATGCTTGTTAAATGTGACCATAAAGGAAGGTCAAGACAGAACTGCAGAAGTTGTTAACAAAATGCCTGAAAGTAAACCACATGCATGCTGATGTTTCTTCTTCTTGTGCTTCTCTACAGCTCAGTACTTTGCCAGCACCATGATGATTGTGGGGATGTCTGTGGTAGTGACAGTCATAGTCCTGCAGTTCCATCACCATGACCCACAGGGGGGCAAGATGCCAAAGTGGGTGAGTGGCTGAAAACTTCACAATGGCCATTTCTGTCATTTGGCACTTGGCAAAGTAAAATAAGGACATCAGCAAGAATATTGAGTTGATCTTCGGTCTTCATCCAGCTCTTGCTTTTCAACCATTGCACTTTACAAGCTTACAAAAACTAGTGATATCAATCGTACATGTGGATGTTTAGCCTGCCATTTTAGCATACCAACAGTAGTATTTATTAACTCAGATGAGTGATTGGCTCGAAAACTGAGTAAGTGTCTGCTACCACAAGTGTTCCATATTAGGGCTGAACAATTTGAAAAAAATTATCTAAGTGTAATTATTTATCCCAAAATTGTAGTTGTGATTAATTGTGCCATTATTTTTGAGTTCCCTGTCTTATGTGTTGTCAATATTAAGTCTATATTGAAGAGGTTAATGTATCTTTATTCATCAGTTTGCCTCTTTGGTTGAGCACGGTTGAGTACGACTGTTGAGCACAAAACATCAACCGCAAAAAATTGTATCTGGAGGTTGAAGAAATATTACACTGCCTACCATAAGAATATTGCAGCAGGCCATATCGGGATTAAATCTAATTTGCGGTTTATTGCCCAGCCCTAATTTGAATTTTCTTTTCTGTCAGGTTCGTGTGGTTTTGTTGAACTGGTGTGCCTGGTTTCTACGGATGAAACAGCCTGGTGAGGAGCGCAAGCGGTCGGGCTACAAATACCATCCCCCCACCCAGCACCACTCCAGCACCAGCTCCATTGAGATGGGTGCTGTACCGAGCCTCAGTGTGCCCCTCTCACAGACTTCCTGCCCCCCCTCTGGCACCTCCAATGGTTCCATGAGCCTCTACTTTAGCAACTACCACCCAATAGAGAGCCCACACTGCCCACCCTCTAGCGACTCAGGAGTTGTACTTGGGGGACGCACTCACGGTTCACCCAGTGATGAGGCTGAGCCACCAGGAGGAGTTGGAAGTGGTGTTGGCAGTCTGGGTATGGGAGTTGGAGCTGGGATGAGCGTAAGCATCCCACCACCAGAGATCCAACGCATACTGGAGGAGGTTTCGTACATTGCCCAGCGCTTCCGCGACCAGGACGAAGCTGAGGCCATCTGCAGCGAGTGGAAGTTTGCAGCAGCAGTGGTGGACCGGCTGTGCTTGGTGGCCTTCTCTCTATTTTCCATCATTTGCACCTTTACCATACTCATGTCAGCGCCCAACTTCATAGAGGCTGTTTCCAAGGACTTCACATAGCTTGATCCAGTCACTACAGGAGAAAACAATGACTATTTTAAAGATTTGAAAAGTGGATGAAGGAAGGAAATGATGAAAAGTGCAGTTTATGATCCTTAACCTAAAACCTGGGAGCCCATTGAAAAGAAGATCAGCCACACTGTGATGAAAATCAATATCTCTCAAAACAGGCAAGCACATGCATTTTTGCTGCTTGTTGTCCTTTCAACCAATTAGAGGAGAAAACAAAATATGATAACAGAAATGTGTAGCAGAAGTTAAAAGTTCAAGCTTGCAGACAGGAGGCTACAGGCAGAGGGTTAGGAATTATGGGGACAGTAGAAGAGAGCATTGAATAGATTTTCTTTTTGATTGCAAATATATGGATGTCTATACTCAGAGAGCAGTGTAAATATTATTCTTCATGTAATATTTGTCAAAAACAGCTTTTTTTCTTGTTAAAAACCAAGATCCACTTCACTGGCTCTTTTACAGTTTATCTGTACATTTTGTCGCTGTATTGTATATGTGTAAATCCACATCAGTCCATACAGACTGTTCCCCTTGAACACATCCCCAGGAAGACTTTTCTTCATGATGGCATTGGAAGACAGAAACAATCATGAACTTTCTTTTTGTGCTGATTTGAACAGCCTCTCTAAAAATAGTGGTACATTTTGTTGAGGTCTGGCAAAAATCTTTATTGGTCCTGAAAGCAAGTGAAAGACAGAAACAACCTCTTTTAATGCTATTCTGGTTTGACACAGTTGTATTGAGGACGGATGGCAAGGTGGTTATCTATGCGGGGTAATGTGGTCAATTGTAAAAAAGATGACAAAACTTGTCAACCACATAACCTGGTTAGCTTACAGCTCACAGATTAAACAATTCACAATGTTCACAAGACTAACATTTTTTCACTGACGTCATGCTTTCATTTTGTAAAGATCAAACATTACTTTGTTTGAGTGGAAGTTGTAGGAAAAGTGGGGTGTTGTGCTATTGATATCTGCTTCCACAAATCAGCAGGAAAACATCAAAAGTGAGTGATAAATTGCAAGACAAAATTCAACAGAACAAAAAGTAAGGAAGTGTGTGTTTGGTCGACTATATCTTTGTTTTAACGTTACCTCCCAGCAATAAAACTTGCGACGCCTATTTGTTTCCCTTTCAAATGGTGCCACATTTGTGAGGAACATGCATTTGTTGGCCAAATCTTCTCTGCCAGTGCTACACAGCTTATTCTGCTGTTGCTACTGACTCTTGCTTTGAGCTTTTGGTACTCTCAGGTATGAGCCCTGCTTCTGTGGTCTGTAGGTGTTGGCTCCAAGACTCAGCATTTGACAACACTCACTCCCACAGAGTGGGGTTTGTCAGAGACTACCTCCTGATTTTGTGAGTGGAGAGGATGGAACGGTCTGTCTGCAGCCCTGACTTCATCATCATCATCATCATCATCATCATTTAACGCTTGTGGGATCAGCATGGGTGTGCTGTTTGTGCCAGAGAGACCAACACAACCACAATGGCTGACTTGTGTCAAATGCTGGTTGGAGAATGTGTTACCATCCTACAACAGTGAGTGACAGGTCTGGAGACCAGCATGAGGAGGAGGTGCCGAGCTGTTGTAACAGAGATTTATTGCCAAAGCTTTGTTACGATGATGAAACAGTCTACCAAACACAAATTAACCTTCTTTTTGTGCATTTTTATCTATATTCTATAAGAATTAAGCTACTGTTTTACAATTGTAAATGATAGCATTCGATCCCTCTCTAGCTTACATTTTTGAGATAGGATTTTGAAGCGTTTTAAATGTCTGTGAAAATATACAATTGTGATATTAGCTCGGCCACTCCCAAGCTAGTGGTTACAGTAGCGAGCAACTGACAAAATGCTTTGATTTGTTTGTATCTAAAGATAGCTTATGGGGTTTTACAAATGTTGTTTTAGCTTGAAAATGGTCGGATTTACCCTTGTTTTTCTTTACTGTTCATTGTCTTGTCAGCTGCTCGTCAATCAAGAAGCAATGAAGTGATAATCATTTGTCATGTTGTCTTAACTTATGCATTGTGCAAACAGGAAAACAAGCACATACTTTTGCTCATTTTCCTTTCTGTGGACCATCAAAAATATGCTGCTCAGTATTATCTGCAGTACTGGTTTGCTATTGTTGATCATATGTCACATGTTGGTCACATCTTCAGTCCAAGCATTACATTGTTGTTGTTTTCTTTCACTATCTTTCACAGAGCACTTAGAAAAACCTAATTGCTTTGCTACAAGTGTAAAGATATTTTCTAAATTAATTTGTGTAGACATGCTTAATCACAATCATTATCTGCCTGTTTTTATTTTTCAAAAACTATCTGTGATGTTACAAAAACAGTTGAGTTTTGTGGGGGAAAAAAATAGTTATCCAATATGTTGTGTCAAAAAGTACTGTGTTGACAGTGATGAGATACACAAAATGCACAGGTGTCAGTCACTGTGTGTTTTTTCCTTTGATACACCTGCAGACATTAAAGGATCTGGAGAGGACTTTCTAGAAAAGCGAGTGCTTGTGATAAAGACTTCACTTGAGCACTATTGTTATTGTTTGAAAGGTGACAACAGGCAAACTTTGTTGGCTCAGTTTGCACCATAGTGAAGCATCTGGCTACATTTAGCACTACTCCCCGCCCAGTGCTTAAAGATGTGTCCATAACATGTAATGTTAGCGAATCCTCTTTATGTCATACCAGTGCTCTTCTACCAAACAGAGCAAATGCAACCTGTCTCTTCATTTCATCGATGGACTCTCTAGTTTGAATAGACCACTGAAGTATGACTGCTGCATGTGGGCTGGACTAAACATTATCACAAACAGCTTAGCCCATGGTTTTAGCCTTTAGCCCATGCTCTATCGCTCTCCTGTTTAAGTTGCTTCCGCTCTTTTGTCCTGTTTTTTTTTTTGTTAGTCCAGCTCCAATGCCCACTGTACCCCAAAATTAAGAGAAGAAAGACAAGAAATTGTTTTTGGTAGAGAAAATCACAGATGTCTCTTCTCACTGCTAAAGGGGTGCTGTCTTGGAGACTTTGACGTCCAGTCCAATCCAACCTGATTGGGAGGCTAAGAAATATCTCATTTTAAGTTGTGGATTATGATCAGCCATAAAATTAGAAGTGAGACTTTTATGAGCTCACTTAGAAAGTCCTCACTGTCCCTTTAATGTCTGGCACTGCACTTTCAAATCTTGCTACGACTGTAGGTTAAGTGGAAATTATACTTCTGCTTTTAAATGACTCAAATTTACAAAACCTGAAAAATCTGCAGGATTTTTTTCTCATCAAAATGGAAATTGCAGGTGGATTTGATTTTTGAACCTAACACACAACACACAATGAGAAGACAGTTATTCTTTGATCACACCTTCCACGACAGTATCACTGGAGAATATACTGTAGATTTAATCAGAAATGTGTGTCTAAGTTTTTCTGTTTTGTAAATGCAGTAAATTGGCTAATTCTCACAACACAGGCATTTTTTGAGTATTTTGTCTCACCTCCACCTACCACCCACCTCGTTGTATCTACTGTCATTGGTGTCTGTATCTCTGTTACTGTTATTTCAGATGTGAAAACCTTCACTTCTAATGTGAATAAAGTTTATTTATTCTCTGAAAAAAACAGTGTTTGAGTGAATCTTTGGGGATAAACTGTAAAGGGAGAGGACTGGCTTTGTTGTGTCTCGGAAGACGACTATTTTTCTTCAGTCAAATATCTGAGGTACAGAACAAATGAATGAGGGATATGCAAACAAAAGTGGGTCAAAAAATAATATAAATGATAAATACTTGCCAAATTCCTTTGAACAGGAGCCTGCATATGAATTATTGTCCAACAGCGGCTAATGGCTTATCAGATGAAGTGCGATATTGTAAGATACACACATCCACAATCACTGTCAGCCACAGTGTCCTCATTGATAATTAGGAGGTGTAATGAGACATTAAAGTGCCTGGTGTTTGTGTCACATTGGGCAACCTCCAGGTTTGACATTGTGATGAGGCTACCATCCAAGGGAGGAAACAGCAGTCCTCAACAGTAACTAGGGGAAGTAATATGTTTTTTATTTATTTCATATACCTCCTACTTTTTGAATCAATTGAATGCCCCCAAAATAAATAAATAGATAAATATCTAGTCAGGGCAGGATAAATGCAGGCATAGGAATTGAATTAGACATGGTAAAACTGAGGTATTCTTGAAAAATAGTCAGAAATTCCTTTTAAGCTGGAGTATGTATAAAAAAATCAACAAACATGCAAGGCAGGGAATGTGGGGCATGTTTCTCTTCTGTGGTCTTGGAAATAGCTCAGATGTCTTTTGTGTGGCCAACAATGCTCCCTCACAACTTCCAGTTGTTTGAAGTTTATGGACAAGCTCCAAACAGTAAGACAGGGACCACAGTACAGGAGGAGTGATTGGTGCATTTATTCCTTCAAGTAAAATCAGGTTTTACTGTTTGGCGTGCTGAATTGGGGATACGATCCTTTATTTTGAAGTTGTAAAGAAATGGTAAGAATAATCATATCTGTTATTTTTAGGATGTACAACTTATTACAATACGTTTAGAAATTCGAGCATGGATGGTATCTTAAAACACATTAATGTACTGAAAGATACCTGAGACATATCCACAATACAGCACATGCACCCCATTATGTTGTGTGCCTCCTTTGTGCCACACATAAGGACACCTAAATGCTGAATCATGCCTCCTGAATTGCATTCATTAGGAAGCGTGGGAGTTAAATGAGTGAAGCAGATCATCTTGTTGAAGGCACATAGAAGCAGCATTGCTCAGGGTATCTCAACAAATAGAGATTTTGACTTTACAAACTCCCTAAACTCATCTGTAACCATCAAGTAAATAGAGGAGCTGGAGCTACATTACCCAGCAGCGCCAATAAACTAAAGCCTTGTTTACGCCACAGTTTGGCTTGTTGATTCACATAATTCGTCATCCAGTTGATTCACTTTAATGGAAGGCCCAATGACTTGTCCTTGTGGAAAGGTATATGCTGGTAATGTTTGTAAAACAACAGCAAATAGAAACAAACAAAAATGTAATGTAACATGAAACTAGTCACTGTATTAATCTGTGAAACAAGCTGTGTTTTGCGCTGAGGGTTTGATTGAGTGGAAAGAAGGAGAGGGAGACTTAAGAGTAGCATACGTCAGCACATGAAGACCGTTACGTAACTGAGGATAAACAGAGAATCCCATCTATAAAGCTAGATTAGAGGTTAAGGTTTAGACAACAAGTCCGTGGTTGAGAGGGATCCCTGGCAGTCCATATGTTACGTATTGTACATTTATGTGTATGTGTGTGTGTCTATATATGTGTCAGTGTTTCGCTCTCAAGGTATTTTGTGTTCGAGTTTAATCCCTTTTATTTAGCGTTCTTTATCCTCTGTCTTGCTTTCCGTCCGCTTACTTTCACTACGCCCAGGGAGTTTATGAGTGTATGTGGACAAATATGTGCACTTGGGTACAGAAAAAAATGTGTCAAGCTCTAGAAGTTATACACACACTTTGAACTGCGATTTTGCACATTTGTTATTCTAACACATTCTATGTCAACATGTCAAAAGACAACTGAAGCTGTTATGATAACATTTAGTTATAAGTTGGTATCAGCCCAACTTCAAAATACACTTAAACTTGAAATTCTATCCAAATGAATCAGAAATGAATGTCAACTGTATGACATATGAAAATGCCCCTCCCAGCTGTTCAATAAAGTTGTAGCTTTCAATGCACATTCAATGGAGTTGAAATAGATTAATTGTTCCAAACAACTGCCAAAAGGAGTAAAGTCAACTAAAAAGTCTAAATCAATCAAACTAAGACAGGGGTTCACGCAGGACATCTTATTTAATCAAGATAACTTCTGTTGGTGTTGGAGCAAAACACCTTTTTTTTAAACAAAATTTTAAGGCAGCTCTTTACCTAATTATTTTATGTTGAAACAACAAGTTATATTGAACAGAGTAGAGTCAAAAACTGAAACAATTAAATCAATTACCAAGGCTGCAAGGACTTTTTTCCCCATCATTTTTTTAAAGAAATATTTGGAATCTCATTTTTCTATGACTGCACAAAAACACTGCAAGTGAAAGTTATATCAACTCATAAAATCAGTATTTTTATTGGATAAAATGGAATCATTGGAAGTATGATAAGGAAAAGTTCTGCGCTGCACAGTTTTATTGAAAGATGAGCCTTAACTTGCCTGAGGGTTACAGAACATCGAGTTTTTAGGAATTGATATCATCTGCTGTGTATCAGTACAGAGGAAGTGACACACTTAGATTGCATCTGGGAGGATTTTTTAAAGCTTAGGATAATGTAGTGAGAGAGCAAGACGCTGTAAGCACTAAAAGAGCAAATACAGTAGGTAAGAATCCTGGTGTGATATCCATTATCGTGGAGGGGTTAAAAACACATGTTTTAAATGAATAATGTGTAGACTGTATGTGCAGTATGTGTGAGCTCAGCTGCCAATGCATCTGTGTCACCTATTTGTTTTCCAGCCCTCTATGGATTCCAGTTTACCACATTATGACAGAGGAGCATCTGGCAAAAGAGTGCATAAACACACGAGGAATACAGAACCAACTAACTGCAATGCGCACAAGCAAACCCTGACATAATGGAAGAAAACAACAAAAACTCAAGAATTAACTAGAAAATCTGCATTTTCAGTAAGAGAATGCGTTGAAATGCTGACGCTGTGTGAGTGAAATGAGAAAATGCAAAATGAAATAAATGCTCAAAGTACTGCATCATAGCTGAAAATGAGAAGGCTGTAAAACACAAACTGTTCAATCCATTAAAACAGTCACAAAATGTTGCTCATTACAAAAGAAAAAAATCTGAAAGCTCGGGGTAAGCAAGCAGTAAATTTTTAAAAGAAGGTGAAAGAGGAGAAAGCATAAAATGCAGAATAATTTGTTAAAAGTAGTGTCACTTCTGATAATGAAGATGCTTTAGAATTAAAATTGTTACATGCAGTTAAATAAGTCAAATTAAAAAGAAGATACTGTGAATGATGAATTGCTTAAACCAATGAAAAAAATGTGTCAACACTTATATATCAGATATATATTTACAGAGCAGTATCATTAAATAGCTGTATTTTGTATCAGTTTCTGCTGCTGCTAACAGAAGCAAGCAGGGAAGGAGCTAATGATGCTAAAGTCCAGAAAACAGCTTGTGGAGCAAAAACCGTGGCAGCTGGCATTAAATACTTTGTTCCAATAGAAGCCCGAGGCTTTAAAGATTTCAGAGATATGTGTTTTATGTCTGTGCTGTGAAAAGTCGTGCTCCATGGGCAAGTTAAAAACGGCAAAAAGGCGAGAAGTGAGCGTCTGAGTCTGCTCTGATATAACGGCTGCAGGCGGAGAGTTTTTCCGTGTTCGCATCGTTCCGAAGCTCGCTGAGCCTAAACCATCTGTGTGTCTGATCAGTTGAATAAATGTGTGAGATAAGGTAAGTATTCCTACGTTTTGACATAAAGGAGGGGGTGTGAATGGCCTATTGTGTAGGTGATCGCCATGAGGTTTGCCCTCGAAGCGTGGCATGAGTTCGTTTCCGGCCTTGAACTACTTTCCCGCATGTCTGTTCCGGTCTGCAACTGGTTTCCTGCATGTCTGTCCCCCTTCAATAGTTGGGCAGTTTTACCCTAACCCTAACCCTGACCCTGACCCCGACCCTAGGCTGTGAATCTACCAACGGAAAAAATGATACACAGAGTGCCATTGTCCGAAGCGGGACTCGAACGCCAGCTTTCGTATCCCATGCACAACATTGTATCCACGCGGCCAACTGTAAGATTTGCTTCACTATTATAAACCATCTAAAATAAATACTTTCGCTAGTGAAAAACCATCTGTAATAAAGTCGCATCCGCAAGCTAGCCAAAACTAAATTCATTCGATCCGTAGCCATCCTCAATTCCTGCCTCTATCTTTTGCTGGAAAGCATTTGTTTTTATGGGTTAACGTGCATACAAACAGTTAGAGCGTCTTCCAGTATGTGGGCACTCTGTGTGCGATGCAGGGATAAGATAATGAACAATCTTGTTTCCTACTTGTCCACCTACGGGAACTTGGGGGTAAACTGTATGAGTGTGTGAGCGTGTGTGGGCTGGGCATGATTCTCTGTAGTTTAAAAGTAGACTGTTTCCATCTCCAAGCAAGGGTTGTAGGTGCAAAAGGAAATAGCTGGATCTGAAAAGTAAAGGACGCTTACAGTGTGGGGCTAAAGAATTATGTTATTTAGTTACTTCTCTTATATTGTATGCTGTAATACAGCAAGAATATAATTCCATGGTGCCCTGGTAAAACTGGCCAATAACACACCAGATTTTTTTCAAGGGATTTTTTCTTTTATTTGTTTGGTGAAATCAGTGCTTGGGAAAGGAAGGTAGAGGAGCTAGTTATGCATTGTGTCTATGTCATCAAGAAACGCAAGTATATTTCTTTTCATTAAGGTGAAACTGAGTTATTTAAATGTTGTCACACAGGGCAAAGTTCTCATAACAGAGCTTTTTTCCCCATAACATTTTGGAAATGATGAAAAAGTGTGCCTTTCGTTTAACCTGTTAATGGTCATTGCCAGAAAATGTTTAAAAATTAAAAAATTGCATCCACCAATGAACTTAACATTGTCCATTGGTAAAGTGAATGTTAACTTAAAAGTCAAATGTGAAATCATTCAAAGTCAGTTATGATGCTGTAAACTAGAACACAGAAATACTGGTGGATAGATTTTTACAGGAAATTACCAGCATCCGACTGCCAGTAAGTTACTATCAAATATACAGCAACCTTTTAATGGTGCAGTGAAAATGCACTGATACAAATCAGGCTGGATGAAACCAGAAAATAAAGAAATCAAGTCTATGAAGCTCCTAAACAACATCCAGTCATACAATGTGTCATCTAAGAATTACCACATCAAACAGAAAAAAAAAGAAATGTTGGCAAGGTATAGCAGATTCAACTCATTGAGAGACTGATGATAGCATTACCTGACGTCGTCGAGCCAAGCACCTTTGCCTCCCTACATTGCCTGCATCCTTAGTTTTGAAAAATTTTCAGGTGTTACTGTGTCCTCAGTCATATTTGTTTGTCATGTCAAACCATGAAGTCAGTGCTCCGTTGCCTAATCCATCATTGCAGCAGACAAAAAGATTCTGACTTCAGCATTACGTACAGGTGGGACCTATATTCCAGGTTGTACGGTAAGAATAATGGTTGTTCATTAATCACAGTTTTATCCACATTTTGCAGTTCAGCCTGCAGTGATATCTGTTCTGAATTAGCAAACAGTTACTAAGGCACTGCATTAAAATTCAAATTAGTGTTTAGGATGTAAAAGAAAGCACAACTTCAATTTTCTATGACTGTTGCAAACCTACCAACACTGTTTTTTTGTCATGAGGGAGACGCCAGATGTTCCACATCACTTTTAACTTTGTAATTATGCACCATTTGGGGGGAATACACATCAGTCACTCATCACATTACACACAGTTTAATTAGAAATCTGTTCACTCCAGTATTCCTCTGAGAGATGTGTGGGAATTTCATCAGGGAGCAGAGCACAGCAGAGGTGACAAGGTAGAAACACAAGAAACACAAGAAACAGGACTGGAACAAATTGTTAGCATTGCAACAAAAATAGCAACAAAACACTGAATCAATAACTGTTATTTTTATGTCTGATCTGTCAGACATGGATTTATAAATTATTATTCAATCATGTAGAGTATATTTGTAGGGGTTAAGTCTCAATAATTGTAAGGATTGAAGGTAACATGATACAGGAAAATCAAAAGGAATCATACTTGAAAATTCTCTTAACTGAATCAAATAGTTTTCTGTTCTTGAAGATTTTCTTTACCTTTTCGGGGGGATTTTTGCTCTTCATTGTATTTTTATGTTTTAAATGTGTCACACAGAACAAATTTTAGATCACATTTTCGAGGATAAGGACCTATTGGAACAGATGCATGTACCCAGTCTCATCAACAGTGCCTGGTATCCCCCCTGTGAAGAGGAACAGCACTCCTGCCAGACTCCACTGCTAATCCCCAACAAGTCTAAATATTCAGCAAGACATCGGCAGTCGAGAGACTTCTGTGATGACAACTTGTGAACAAGTGCTGCTGCTGTGTTTGTTTTTGGTGTTGTTGTGCTTGTTGATGTTGTTTTGTGGAGGACGGTCTGAAGTGTCGGTTTGGTGACGCGAGAGCAAGGTGCATAGATGCCTCATGGACGCATTTCAAGCTTCACACACATCAACACATTCACACTCACTGTGCACAGCAGGAGCTTGAGCAGCACCTTATTGCATCTTCAGAGTGTCAAATGGTCAGACTGCTGAGCTCAGCGTGTGGTCGATGTATGCCCTCACAGGGAATCAAATGTTATGAAACAAAACAGAGACACTTTCCTTTTTCACTAGGTTTGATGGTTATGTTGAGGCAGTTGGAATAATCTAGGCTAAATTATTGTGAAATTCAGAGCAAAAGGTCAATGGGGCAAAAGGGCACAGCAAGAAAAGGGCAGGAAAGTAATGAAATCCATAAAAAAGTGATGGGTTGAAGCGCACGCTTATTATCACCCAATATGAAACCAACTTCAGCTCACTGAGGTGCTGGCTCAGCAATAATCAGAAGGAGAATCAACTCAATCAAGCTTTCCTTCTTTCCAGACAGAATCACACAGTCTCTCACTGCCTTTGCACATTTCCTTGCTTGTTCCACCTCTCTGGGCTCCAGTTAGGACACAGCCCTGCTGGATGTGGCTGCCACACCAGATGACCATCTTTCCTCCACTTGTCTTTCAAGTTTTTCTGCCACCTGTGAGCTCCCGGGTAGAAACAGTTTGTCACTGTCACTTAGGTATCCACCTTTAAACTGTCCAGGTTTGAATTGTTGACGAAATCTTTAAATTCTCGTTTTCTAGTTTGTTTTACAGCTATGTCAGATGTTTGACGACAATATCTGTTGCTTGGTCTGCTTGTCAACCACTTTAATGTGATGTGAGCTTCAGCTTGTAAGTTGTTCTCAATCTTAAGAATCCGTCAAATGTTTCTTGCCATTTACCTCATTCTACATTAATACAGAGGTGAAAACACATTTGAAAGTCAAAATACAGAGGAACATTGAGTCATATTTGAGGTCAAGATCAGATATCTGTTAACCAGTTAGCTATGTAAGACAGCTCTTATTCTTCCTGTCCTGTTTAAATGTTCTTGGTTAAGTGTTTATGGCTTCCACTTTAAGTGTTACATGACACTCAAGTCAGGCTAATACGCCTAATGTACCTTCAAATTTTTTTAAATTATTTGTTTTCAGTTGCTGATCTCTTATGAAGTTTCTAAACCGTTCTTAATTGTTTCCATTTGATTAAATTACCTTGATTGATTTTTGTTTTGAGGAAAATCTTGAGGGAGTTTGTTGTTCATATTACTGTCCAATTAAAAAGGATCAATTTCTCCATAACAACACAGTAAACTATGAAACAACAATATTCACTTGTAACTCTATTGAATATCTATAATGAATGAAGAATGATGGTAACAATAACTTGAGAACCTGGGGTAATTATGACTCATCAGATATCAAACTGAACCTTCATGTTTATAGCTTCACTGTTGCCTTGTCATATCATAAAATCCATTCTGTGGGAGTTGATGTGGTCTCAGATCAGAAAACACTCCTTTGTGTCTTTTTAAAGTGGCAGTTACAAATAACTTTGTCTTTTATTTGGGGGACTCTGAGTCATGTCCCCCTAAAGATGAGTTTTAAATCCTCCCTTGCTTTTTGCTACAGCTCCCTTTTAGTAAAGAAATGGGTTTGGGTTAGTGGTGGGTGTGTGGATATAAAATTTCAATACATCAATGCCAACATTGGTATGAGTATTAGTCAACACGCGTGTGATGAAATCAGTACCTATATTAACAGTACATTGCTGGTTTCTCAAATATTTAATGTTTCTGTAATAATCAATCCACCCGTATATGCAAGCTGTTTGATCAAAATGATAAATTTAATGCTCGAATAAAATGACTATAAATAGCCATGAATATTCAAATTTTGTGTTTTACAACAGAGCAGAAACCATTAAAGCACATTATTTTCTGGTTGAAAAATTAGTTATTTACTTTCATTCATGAACAGAAACATTAGATTTCAATGATTGTGTGTTTATCTTGATTGATTTCCTTTATTATGTACAAAGTATCGATATCTGTATTGATATTGGTATTGATATCAGCGACACTGGCCCTATATTTACTTGGAATCTGATTGATACCACATTTTGCGATGTTACACACCACTAGTTTGAGAAAGATGGGGAGGCGTTTGTAAAACTACTACCTGAAAAAGCATTGTTGTAAGATGCTTCATAATCTTCTCAGTCCTACTACGGTAATATTAGCATGCTATCATAAAATATCTTCTAACAAAAAAGTAGGTATTATCAGTGTAAATATAGGAAGATGTTAATCTTCAGAGAACTATTAACTTCATGAGCTGCTTTCATCCTATCAAGCTGTTAAATCTGACTAAGGATGAATTTAGCTCTTGTTTATATAACTGTTGTCTTTAATTTTTGTCTATTTGTTCGGCTATAATTCTTTCTTTTCTTTCCTAAGTCATTTATATATGTATTTTTTTTTCTGTCTTTCCTGTGCACTGTTCTGTTTCAGTTTTTCATTACCGCATTTTTAATCAATTCTGTCGTGGCACTTTCATTACTGTAATAAGATGAGATTCATTTCAGCGGATGGAATAAAGAAACAGCCTGAATGCTAATGTGACGCATGGCCAAATTAAAGAGCAGCACTGGGACTGGCCGGACAGGGAGTCCTGCCATCCATCAGTCTCGTCTTCTCTTACTTTCCTCATTGTTCTCATGGTGGAGCAAAGAGCTTATCCCTCTCCATGGGCCAAAGGTCTGGATGACTGCGCCCTTGGCTCTGTCTGCAGGCTGGAAACGAGACATGGGTTTTATATGTGAGATGTGTAAATCCCCCTGAAGAGATATGGCAGCAATAGATGAGTCAAATGACATTCATATTTATGGTGCACAAAAAACAAATGAGCACGTCATTTGAAAATTTGTACTATAGTGTCTGCCAAGTGATGATCTTGCCAAGTTTCAAGGGCGGCCATAGAGAGGTCAGACTTCTAGAACAGTCAAGAGTATTAAAACTTAGATTCAGCCATAATCCAGAACCTAAACACTGTGAAAACAAGGAAAAAACAGCAGAATAAAGCCTCTGAACTTTAAGCTGGAAATGATGCCAAAACCAATCACATCAGTGCGATTAAACTATCTCCCATCTAATGAGCAAGCCGTTAGTTTCAGTGTGCTCAGGGGGCCAGCGGACAGACTGCAGGTCACACTCTTTATGGTTTCTTTGAGGGGGAGGGAGCATCACTTTCACTGAGAAATAAAATGTTCTCTATAAAAAGAAAGAAACAGCAGGGAATGGGATTAACCTTACCAAAACAGGCATAAATCTGGATGGCAAACATGCTCATGTATAAATATCGTACAGATTCAGGATGGAAAACAAACAAGGATACACAAACAAACTAAAACAGTCTCTCTCTTCAGCAGCAAATATGAGATGATGCACAGCCCATAATCCGCCGGCATAAAGTAATCTGAGTGAGTGAGTGTGCATTTGGATTATCAGTCTGGAACTAATCTCAAACACTTCTCAAACTGGTTGATTGAGGGGTCATGAAAGAGCCTCAGCCATGTGGAGATGCAGCACACCGGTGTTTACCCCTGTGTTAGTGGAAAGACAGGAAATAGGAGGTGTTGTTTAGCTTTGAGGCAAAACTAGCAGGTGCGAACACCAAAATTTTAATCAAAGTAATTTAAATCTCAGTCCTGAATTTACCGTCTCCGCTGGCACATATTGAAGGTGAGACTTTGTTCTGTTTTTATGACTGCTATTTAGAGGCCTCATGACTGCTGCCACACATTCCTCCATGTGTCAGTGTGTGACAGTCACGACAGCTCTACCATCACTTTTGTTATAAGACATGAATTCAAAATGTTATTTCTCTATTTCACCTATATCATATCACTCTCTAGAAACATATTCATGGACAAAAGTGTGCTAGATGAGTGAGAGGGATGTAGAGATAAGCTACTTTGCCAATTCTAAGACATGATGTAATGACACAAAGAAACGGTGGCACTGTCATTTTGTGAAGCCACCTCTTTCAGCCTTAAATATCCCAAAAACTGAACCGATTGACATAATATCTGACATCCACACCTTTCTTTATTATCACACGAATATGCAAAATGAGGCTGTTTCGTTGAGTTGCCATCATGTAATAAAAAATACCTCACTGATAGCCAAATGGCACATGGGATTTGCTGGCTTAGGGTCAGGTCGACATTAATCAATAGGGCTGAAGAATTTGCAAAAACAATCTAATTGTGATTATTTTTCCATGTATTATAATTCCGATTTAGCATGCAATTATTTTTAGGTTCCCCATCTTATGCGTTATTCAATAAACACATGTAATGAAATACGGTTTATTGATTTGAATGACTTGTAAAAAAAAAAAAAAAAAAGAGCTATTATTCATATGGCAAATTTGATATCACTTACTATATTGAAGGGGGTAATCCTTTTTTTTCTCAATTTGAATAAGAAAAAAGCGGGAGAAAATACAAATTTTGTTACATAAAAAAAGACACAAAGGAAAGTCTGTTTGCATATAAAAAGAATTAGAACGCAAAAGAGTTCAACATTTTTGGTCACTCATTTTAGAAAGTGAAACCCAGATATTAAACAGAGTGAATTATTTCAAGCCCTTACTTTTTTAATAATGAAAACCTAAAATTCAGTGTCTCAGAAAATTAGAATTTTACATAAGATCAATGAAATAGGATATTTGCATCAAGAAATGTCAGGTCCCCTGAATAGTATGTGCATTTATATGCCCTGAATACCATTTTGCCGCTTATGACTGCTTTTTGCCCATTTGATAATTTTTCACTTATGTGTCACTTTCCGACCACGACTGTCTTACAATTTTTCCAATTTTTCTCTTTATGCTCTTGAGAATTTAGCTTCTTTTTGACCATATTTTACACCTTAAACATATTTTTATTGCTACTTATTGCTGTTTTTGCCACTTTTCACTACTTAGATGTGTTCTTGCAAAGGTATTGTTCAACAATTTGCCTCTTTGGTTGAGCAGGGTTTAGTAGAACTGGTGAAGTAGAAATCTACTGCAAAGAATTTTATCTTGTATTCTTACACATTTGCAGTTGAAGAAATATTGCACTGTCTGTGATTAAATGTTCAGTCCTATTGATCCATATGCCAGTTTACAGACTGTCACCCATCGCTGCAGAGATCTAAGTACTTGACCAACCACAGGAGTGAGAGCCAAAGCTTTAGAATTATTTCAACATACAGATACAAATTGCAAAGACCAGGGAGCAAGTGTTGATCTGAAACCACACCGATATCATCTGTATCACTCCCATTGATATTTCATTCGAAGACATTAGTGCCAAACTGAACTAGAAATGCAAGTCCATAGCATGCACAATATTACGATCGTATGTATCTGTAATCATTGGGGCAACCAGTTTTCAAAGTGATGGTGCAGCTCAACAACTTGCACCTGAGTGGCTGACTGCATGTGTTGTTGCTGTTATGTAGTGCCTTTAGGGACCAGACATGCAGAAAATGGAAAAGTGGTCCCTGTTCTACATGTAAAACTCAATCAATCCGAATTAATGCAAATGACCACAGCTGCAACACAGACCCTCATCCTCTGCTGTAAAGTTATTAAATGACTGTGTACGCATATTAACATGACATTATGTGCATATGCAAAATTTGCACACATGCATGCACACTTTTACATGGATGATCATGGTCCCAGCGTCATATCTATTCGTTTGACAGTGTCCCATATGTTCTTGCCTGGTTAGGATTCAGCCATTATGACTGTCTGTATGCTCTCCAATGAGTCACAGTGTGAGAGCATCCTCCTGTGCAAACAGAGCGTCTCTGTAGAAGGGAAAAGCCGTCCTAAAATAGAACATGTGATATAATCAGTTTGTTACAGTCACTACATTTATTATTTCCTGTTTTTCTTTTTTTTACAGACTAATGTGCTTTATTCATGGTATCACATTATTCCAATCCAGCGAATTAATTTCCAGGAATACATTTTTTTTTAAACATCATGTGATTATGAGTTTCAAGCTCAAATGTTGATTTAAATTAATGTTGCAAGAACTGCAGGTAGACAGTGAAATACAGCACAAACTAAAGTGTTACAATACAGATATAGACATTTCCTCAAAACCAGTTGATACAAATGCCAATGTATTTCTCTGTTGCAGCCACTCTTTCCAATTTAGTGAAAGATTTGGATTATCTTTTTCTGTGCCTGAGGTTTTCTGATAAACACAGAATAAAAACTGTGAGAGATGTTGATTCATATCTTGATTGCTGGTAATTCCTCTCTTTGCTTCTTCAGTAACTCTCCTCCTCATGCTCTCACAAGTTAACATGCACTGCTGAAAGTCTGGTGTGAGGTTTAACTCTGGCTTTGGGTAAAATGTGACTGAAAGTGAAATGTAAAAGCACGTTTTTCTTTTTTCATTAGCACAAAAGTTAAGAGAAAAAAACCTGATGATTGATAAGGGTGATAACATGATGTCCTCTTGGTACTGTTCATATGACCTACTCTGGCCTCTCCTCTGCCAGCGTGGAAGAATGGATAACTTTTGACCTTGTGTTAAATTGAAATGTTGATATGCCAATAACAGGTGGATCACATTTTAAAATAATTCTATTGCATGTTTTTAATGTTGTGTGCAATATTTTGAAGACTAAGTGCAGGATACTTCACCTCAGAGGGACTGTGAAGAAAATTTTGACTCTTAGAGCACTGTGAATTCATCTTGTAGAGGTAAGAATGAAATTTCAGTTATCTGTAGTACTCCTTCTGTGGCTCTTTCTTCCAGGCGGTTTTCAGTTTCCTTTTTAATGTCAGTATGAACTTTAAAGAACTCTTGCACCTGTTTGAAGTATAACCATACATTTCAAGACCTGTTCACAGTAAGGCTGCGCTTAAATGTATATCAGATGTTCATTCCCTCAACAATGTTTTGGTCTCCCTGACCACTCCTCCCAACTACTCACCCCTCTTTTCCCTCCTGCACTGTGACATGGGTATCCTGACTTGTTATCTGTCTCAGGGGAATAAAGACACTGCACCAAGCTTTCCCAGGAATAAAATCATATTGATTTCCCCATCAATGCACCAATAGGCTCCTAAAATAAATTGTTAAAAGCCCTCGCCTGAAAGCTATTAATCTTTTTTTTTTTTTCACGTTTCTCAATCAATCATGAAAAACAGAGGAATTCAGGAATATGCTTTTATATTTTTCTTACCTAGAGATTTGAAATGGTGTCACTTGAATTATTACAAGCCATAAAGGAGCTTTTTCTGGAGTCTGTTGCCTCCTTTTAATACTGATAGTGGGCATGGAGGTCAAAAGGGTGAGTGCTTAATGAGGGACAGTAATAGTACTCAAGCAGATCCTGAGACATTTGACACTTAATTAGAGCATTGAGGACAGAACAGAACAGGACAAGCCGGGAAGGAACCGACCTTTACAAGGGATTCATTGTCACATGGTATAACAATGTGTGTGCAGTTCTGTCAGAGGATTCCTCAAACTGAAATCTGTCATTTAGAACTTTGTATGCAACCGTACATGGATATATCAAAAATGAAAAATTTCATGAAGTGTAAGTGTCTGAGCTAGTTCTTAAAGCACTGGAAAAAGACCATTCTGATGTCACCGCACCCCTCTGTTTGCAACTTTGTTGTCACTCACATATGCCTACCAAAGTAAATCCTCCAGTGCTGCTTGAAGTCAGTTTTGACATGTATCAACCTTAAATACACAGGAATAAAAAGACAGCACATGGATAAATCTAGGCTGCCAGATTCATATAAACTTTAAGAATAACATCGCCTAGGGTGCAGATTCAAACATCTCCGTTGAAAGTTATGAAGCCATGTTTGATCTGTATTGCTTAGGGGATTCAGAGAACTCGGAAAGAAAAAAAAAGAAAAAAAAAATTATCGAAAGCAAAACATTTTTGCATTGGCTAATTGCTGACGTGCAGGCCCAACTGAGTAAAAGATCACCCTTGTTATGTTTCTTGTGATATTTCTTTCAGCTTCACACAGTTGTTCTGTCTTTATGTAATGAATGGATGTGGCGCCCTCTTGTGGCCATACTCAACAGTCAATCCCACAAAAGTGGTTTTCTAAAAAAGGCAGTCCTTACCAAAGAAAGGAGCCTATTTATAAAGTGTTACATCTCACTTATCATCAAGTCAAAATGTGTTTATTTAGAACATTAAAAGTTTTTCACTGAAGCAGCTTCAGAATACAAGTAATTGTTTCTATGATAAAGAGATTGCACACAACTGAGCATCTCCAAAAAGCCAACACGGAAAAGGAATAAGATCAAGAGTTTCAGGTGACCATTTTTTAACAAATTTGTGTCAGTAAATGTAACATTCTAGCAGCAAAAGATTGACTTTTCCCCACCACATAACTAGTGTCAAATAGAAAAACACAACAGCCTTTTTTAAGTGATGCTGTTGGATTTGACATGAAGCAGCTCTCTTTTTTAGGATCAAGGTTACAACCCAAAGACTACAGTGTTTAAATAAACTGAAACCAATATGACATAAGCTAGATAACGTGGTTAACTTTGTAGATTCATCCAAAAATGCCTTACAACAAACTCTGACTTTCTGACCTGCTTCTTTGCCATCTGTAATGAAACATGTAGTGTAGTTATTTGCTCAGGATTTTGCGTAAAACTTTGGAACCTTTTCAAAATGTCTCTGTAAGGGCCTGCATACAAATTTGATTCCTTTAATTGCATAAAAAAAATCTCATTTAAAAATGCACTCACAGATACTGTCTTTTGATTAGATCACAGAACAAACAAAAGGATTCCAGTGTTTTCATACTACAGTATTCCAAGTGCATTCAATTTGAGATAAATCTGAAAACGTCTCTTTGCTCACATCATATAAGTAGAAACTGAAAAAATAAAGGATCTACGAAGATGGCCTCTTATTGTGAGAATTACTCCTTTTTGACCTCTCCACTGTCCTTGCTCTTGTCACGTGGCACTCTGCCCAGGTTGTGAAACTCAAAGTTTGGCCTCATGTCTGTGAGGTGTGCCAGCCGATTGGACAAAGCAAAGAAAGCAGCAATAGCAGCAATGTCCCAGGCATCCTCACGGTCAAAGCCAACCTCCTCCAAAGATTTGAAATGCTGATCAGTGATGGTATCACAGCGGCACACAGCCATGGCAAAGTCCAGCATGGCACGCTCCCGAGGAGACAGATCTGCATTCTCATAGTTAACAACAACCTAAGGAGGGATGCAAGAGAAAGTAGTTAGAGTGTGAAGTTCATGCGACTGATTTAATCAGTTATTTGAATTAAGATGTTACCTGATCAGAAAGAGTGGGTTTCTTTGAGTAGATGCGGTGCAGTGCACTATGGGACACCACACAGTAAAGACACTTGTTGTGGATACTGGTAGCTACTACGATCAGCTCTCGATCCGCTTTAGTTAATCTGCCTGAAAGACACACACACACACACACACACACACACACACACACACACACACACACACACACACAAAAAGAGTAATTTTCAAGAGTAAATTACACATTCCCAAAACTATAAAATAATGGGGCACATCATCTGAGCAGGTAATGCTGCTCACTGAGCTTTCTCAACAGATTTTACCCTTTGCTAAATTTTTGAAGTTTTTACAACAGCAAGAAGTTTCGATTCATGGGAAACTTGGGAAAAAGGTCACAATTTAACACTCAAAATGGTGAAGAGAAATTCCCTTTGAGGATTACAAATTATCACAACACCAGTTACCCTAAAAGAACCTAATGCAAAATAAGTTTAAAATGTTCAGTTTAGAAGCCTTAAGAAAGATTAAGACAACGGTTTGTGAAAATTTTTTAGAATGTGTTATATTTAATTACATAGGCCAGTAAGACTCTTAACTGAAAGTGAAAACTCCAAGGTGAATTTCCTTAAATTCATGTTAAGATTAAAGATTAGCCAGACTTAGTAATACGTGACCATGGTTGAGTTTTATAGAGTATGGTTTTGTTAAGTTAATAATTTGTCAAATAAAGGCAGATCCAGGCTAATTCCTGTCCAAGCATACAAATGTCTTCTCATTAAATACTGTGATGCAACATTCAGTTTTACATCAAATTAAAATATTGATCATACAGATGGAGCAACATTCAGGGTCAGTCAAACTTGCTCCAAAACCTCCTGCCTGCAAATCCCGTGAACCTGCACACTTGATGATAATATGCAAGCACACACACCTGTCTCTTTGTTCATGAGTTCATTGTAGTACCCGAAGAAGGCCCTGAACTCTGCAGGTCGGTGGGAGAGGACTTTGAAGACATTAGGCAAAAACCCACTCTGAGGAAAACAAAGTGATACAGTCATATAAGCTCTGCGACATTTTTAACATGATTAATGCGTTGAGTATCAGCTTACTTTTGACTCAACTTCTTCCATTAGCTCCACTATATCATACGGAAGATCTTTCCTGTATGGGATGGGATAGCGACTGATTTTCTCCGGTGGAGGATCACTGGAGAAACACCTGATCCCCGCTGCAGCCTGAGGACAGGACACACAGTCTGACCGGAGAGACACCTGGAGGACAGAGAGCAGACAAGTGGATCAGTGGGACACAAAACGTCAGCCAATGCATAGTTGTATACGACAAGTTGTCAATTGAAAAACTCACAGTTTGTGTGGACAGACATGTGCGAAACAACTTCGAGACGAGGTTTCTCGCCATGGCAGCAAGTTAAGGAAGTATACAGACAGCCTATTGGTGAAGAACTCTGTGTGAGAAAAGCAGGCACAGTTGTTAAAGTCTCAATCCTTAGTCATTTAACATTCTTACTTGACACAAGCCATAAACATAAGTAAGTGAATTTTAGCTGTCTTTGCTGTGTTTACCAAGTATTGTGGGTTCACTGCCCTCGAGCAAGGAGTGCTCCTTTTACTTCTTTGATAACTCAGATGTCAACAGTCAGGGTTGCCAGATCTGAGTGGCAGTTTCCAGCCCAAACAAAACCCCCCAAACCCGCCCACTTTCAGAAAAAACAATCTCATGTTAAACTGTAAGACTATCACATGTACAATAAAGAACCCATCATAAGCACACAACTGCACTAAATAAACAAAGAAAAAGAGAAACACAAACAGCAGTGCTGGGCAGATCGTTTAAAGTAGTTATAAACTGATATTAACATTGATATCAGTATTAATCAATTTGTGTGATTACATCAATAATTAAAATTAACAGTAAATTGGTGATTTCCCATTTTATTATTATTTTATTATAGTTTATTGGTATTATTGTGTTTCTGTAATAGTAAATCTACTGGTATGTGCATGCTTTTAATCATATGAAATTTAATGCTGGAATATAAAGAAAAAAATATATTCGAAGCAGAAAAAATTAAAGCACATGATTATTTACTGGTTATAAAAATATTTACTTTCATTCATGAACAGAAACATTAGTTTAAGTGGTTGTGTGTTATTGTTGATGAATTTTTGCACAATTCTTTCCTATGTACAAAGTATCAGTATTGGTAATGATATCGGCAATACAGGTCCTATATTTACTTGGTTGATACTAAATTTTTGCAGTGTTGCATACTTCTAACAGACAGGCTCCCTGATCAACTAAGAAAAACCTGTCACATCTAATGAGGCACTCACACACATCAGAAAATACAGCCTTCTCTTGAACTGAGGACTCTTGAACACCAACAAATATGTACAGTGACAGTCAGTGACTGCAATAGCTTACCTCAATGGTACTTGATTGACACATGACTATTACTGGTTAATGATGCTAAGCTCAACTGATTATCTTCATTTCAAAATAAATGAATCGACACAATGAGTGCAATAGCACAACAGTTTAGTGAAACGTGAACATTTTTATTTGTTGCCATATAATTGCAATTATGTTGTCAATATTTCCGCCAGAAAATATTTTAAAAACACAGCCAAAATGTTATCAACTGGCACAATGCAATTTCTCCCCAACATATTCAAGGACAGGCCCCATTGGGCTGAAACTGGACAAATCTGGCAACGCTGTCAACAGTGTGGTCACATCGTCCAATCCCAGTGCAGTATTAGGTCGCGCCTGCCTTCCAGCCCCGCCCTAATGGACTCGGTGATTGTTATTCCGCCTCACCGCAAGGGGGCAGGCTTCGTGTGCACGTGACTGCAGCCTGTGGACTCATTCTATTATTTTTATTGTTGACATTGAACGCTTAAGTACAAAATAAAAAACAACGAAAACTAGTTTAACGTGTTACTTTAGTATGACTTTGAATTGGTTTGGTGGAGGGCAGTGCGTGTGTCACTTAAACTTCGAAGGCGCAAACTGTGAGCCGTGCGTTGCCTGACAGACAGAACCCAGGGTACTATCATCGTTAATATTCACCTATTCCTCCGGATGTGACTTGTATTGGTTGTTGATGAGCGGCAGGTTTCCCCCCTGTTCTCTCAGTAAAGACCTCTTTTTGTATGAATAGATAAAAGAAGACATTTATCGCAAAAGAAATGTTTTACCATGTAAGTATGAATTTTAAGTATTGGCGCCTGCCTGTTAATAGCATTGTGTGAATGTATTGTTTGCCGGTGTGAGTCTGTTAGCATCGCTAATGAAGCTGGAATGAAGTATCAAGTCGCATGTTGTTATGTTGCTTATCAAATCACAACACGATCAACTATTAAAAAACAACTATTGCCTTAGTTATTGTCAATAACTTAAACGTGTGACTGTATCAACAGATTTCTTTGGAGCATGAAATCTTGCTGCACCCAAGATACTTTGGTCCAAATCTGCTCAACACCGTGAAACAGAAACTTTTCACAGAAGTGGAGGGAACCTGCACTGGAAAGTAAGTGGCTGCATACACATCATGTCAAGTGTATTTGTTTATTTGGGATTCTCAGCCAAAGAAACGAGGAACCTGTGATTTACCTGTAATCTCAGCACAGAGAGAGCCTACTTTTTATGATCATGTGACATAATTTTGGCTGGAGCCGGTTGAAAATATGAGCTGTCACCTCATGTCAATGTAGTAATGTATGTGAGGTTTCTGCGAAGGCGCTTGTGTCTTCTTGGGGATGAACAGTTGAATTGATTCATAATTAAAACAGGAATTGCTCAAGGATCATTTTAATATTTCAGAACTAAGGTGAAAATATTTTAAAAAATGAAAAAAATACTTTTTTTAACCAAGTTCTTGTTAAAAATGTATTTACTTCTCATTTTTATACGACACTATGATTAAGACTAAAATTACAACAGACGAGGGATTAAAGTAATCCTAAAGTTTGTGGTTTAATAATACCCATTTATTGTTTTTCCAATCATATGCATGTATGTATAAGCTTTACACACATGTGATACTGATGTTTTATCTTTTGTCTAGATATGGCTTTGTGATTGCAGTCACCACCATTGATAACATCGGGGCAGGTGTAATCCAGCCAGGAAGAGGATTTGTTCTCTATCCAGTCAAGTACAAGGCTATTGTGTTCCGGCCATTTAAAGGAGAGGTGGTGGATGCTGTAGTTACTCAGGTTAACAAGGTGAGAAACAGTACAGTGCAAAACATAAACCTGTGTGGTCACTCTCAAGAGCCTCTTTTTAACTGTTTAACCTCTTTGAAATGATCAATCTCAGTCTTAAGTGAGTTTCCTGGCCAAGACAGAAGCAGTGAACAGTCTCAGACAGAAAAACAGTCACTTATTACAACAGTATCCCTCTATGAAGCCCCTGGGTCATGGCATATTCTCTTAGAGTGCATGACTTGCTTACTGACATTTCCTGTTCTCATCCAAATTATGTATTTCTGTCTCCAAACACATTTTACTGCATGAGCTAAAATACTGGTTATGTTATCTAAGATTTGGGTCAACTTGTGTCTGCATTTTTTAAAACGGTGACTGATTTTTTCATCATATTTTATCATTTACCTCAGTGATATTATATAATAAATCTGTGTTATAGCTAAGTCTTGCATGGAGTATTGCTGTACAAGTGACTCTGCTCTGGAGGAAATATCTGCCCTTATGTTATTTGTCACTTTCAAATGTAATTCTCTCTTTTTTTAAATTACATTCATTTCATTATATAGTTGGAGGGTAGTTTGGAAATCTTCCAGCAAAACCTCGATGAAGGTCTAGTTCTTAAGAGTTGTGAAAAATACTTGTTTTCTTCGCAAGTGGGAAAATATCCAAGTGTTTACGTTTGTAATGATAACTGAATGAAAAAACATCCACCTTATTTTGTGATGATCTTTGCAGGTTGGCTTGTTCACAGAAATCGGACCCATGTCATGCTTCATCTCTCGCCATGTGAGTCAGCAAACGTCTCTTGGTATCCATTGGTATGTGTGTTATTTGATATAATTCTAAAAAAAAACCTTTTTCTTTTTGCAGTCCATTCCCTCAGAAATGGAGTTTGACCCCAATTCCAATCCTCCTTGTTACAAGACAGTTGATGAGGTAAGAATGCTCATTGTTGGGTTAATGTAGGTACTGCTCTCTGTTGCTCTACTGCCCCCTTTATCACCATTACAGAGTTATTTATCTAAATTCATAAACTTTTTTTTTTCATTTTCTAAGGACATTGTGATTCAACAAGATGATGAAATTCGGTTAAAAATTGTGGGGACAAGAGTGGACAAGAATGACATTGTAAGTGTTTGACTCAAATTATCTCAATTCGGTGACATAATAGTACATCGAAGTGACATACAATATTCTAATTTACAGCAAGTTAAAATAACTTTTTCTTTTTTTCTTTTCAGTTCGCCATTGGATCCCTCATGGATGATTATCTTGGTGGGTTGTACATTTGATAAAGATATCACAATAAGTCATTCCAGCTGAAAAAAAATGGCTGTATTGTGTATGACCTGATTTATAAAAAAAAATATGTTTTGATGATTTTTAAACTAACCTTGTACTTCTTTCAGGTCTTGTGAGCTGATGTGCCACAGAAGAACATTTCATCGGACCTTTTTGTTTACTCAAAGAGTTGATTCTTTGTTTAAAAGGATGTCCTTTTTTATACACCAATTGACAGTGCAGGGCGTGGGGCAAGGAGACACCTGTATAGTTTCAATGTTTTATCAAACTGTACAGCCAACATTGAAAGAGTTTTTTTTTCCTTGTATTGTTTTTTTTTTTTTTTTTTTTTGCAGCTGGCAAAAATTTTGTTCCCAAAATAATTCTTGCAGAATTAGTCCTTATGAACAGTTTTCACTCCATTTCTTTGACAACTCAGATTTCCATTCCAGCTATCCAGTGCTTTTGTGTCTTTTTTTGTTGTTGTTGTGCTCCAATAAACCATTTTACTTGTTCTTACATTTATGAAGCTCCATTGATTTAAGTACATCTACTTTTCAGAGCACTGATCCTTGTAGCCCACACACTCAATCTTCTGTGCTCATTTTAAATGTTAGTTCAGAGGTTTTCAAAGGAGACAGCATTTCCACGTTGGCACCAAAGGCGATGGTCGGCCGGCATAAGCACAAAGGGAACTCGTGAACGCGCATTCTGAAAGGGCGCGCACGACATGTGGCCGTAAATACGTCACAGTCGCGCGCCCTCGCTCTTTCTTTCTCTCCTCCTGAAGATGGCGGCAGGGGTGAGTAAGATGGAGAGAAGGCTTTTGTCGGAGCTTCCTTTTAACTTTATCGACTCAATCCACCAAAAATCAGAACAATCTCAATTGTTTTTTAATGTCTCTTTCCATAAACTTTAATCTTGGTCTGTTAGGTAGCCGTTGCAGGCTATATTTGCAGGGAATTTCATCCATTGTGGTTTCTAACTTGGGTTAGCTTTCGCTGTCATGACGTTGCATTCATATTGAATGACTGTCCTCTCATGGCCCAGGCTTGTGCCACGTTACAGTCATATTTTTAAGCACCAAAACTAAATGCGGCGTAATGCACAGTTTTGACCCAAACATAAGTTTCTTTTACGAGACTTTCCATCAGACTTAGCAATTTCGGGTTAGTTGAATGACTTGAAGCCTTTAAACGGAGACAGAGAGTTGTAGAAAGCTAAAATAGTTAGCTTTCAGAAGCGAGCTGTACTGTTAGGGAACATATTTGTTTCTCTTGGTAAAGCTTGACACCCTGAAGTCAGTTTTCATTCCTTGGTTTGTGAGATAATCGAGCATCCCGTTACGTGTAAATTTGATTTTTGCAGAGAATACCGTCCAGTTTTACAAAATGAAGCTTGGCGTGTTGCACAGTTGGTTGAAACATAAATAAGATGTAAAATAACTTTCGTTTCAGCTTTCCTGTGATTCTTAAGATGAGCACAATCTTAAGTTAACTGAATGTGGGCATAACAGCCTTAAATAAAATGTATGTTAAATGTTCTGTCACTGCTTAATAATAATTGCAGGTTGTCTTTCTTTTCCCTAGACTCTGTACACATACCCAGAGAACTGGCGGGCCTTTAAGGCCCAGATTGCAGCCCAGTACAGTGGCGCTCGCGTCAAAGTGGCCAGCAGCACCCCTGCCTTCACCTTCGGGCAGACAAACCGTACTCCAGCCTTTCTGAACAACTTCCCTCTGGGAAAGGTTGGTTGAAGTGGTCCAGTGGTTTGCATGGGATTGTTCCAGTTGTGCTTGTCTTAGAGAGGTTTTGAGCACCTTAACAAATTTAATATTGGTATGACAATGCCACTTTCGTGTCACATATGTCATCACTTACTTAAGTCCTTGACTCCATTTGAAAATGTGTTGCCTTATTTAATTCTGCTCTTTTTTTAGGTACCTGCTTTCCAGGGAGATGACGGCTTCTGTCTGTTTGAGAGTAATGCCATTGCTCATTACTGTAAGTAATTCAATGGTTTACTTGCACACATTACATTTGGTTGTGAAACAAAAATGTCAGATTGTTGACCTAATGCCAAGAGAAAGTTAAGCCCCTGTGATACGAGCTTTTCCACTCACAGGCTTCCCTTTAATGTTTGCTGAACTCCTTGCCAGCACCAGCTCATGAAGTTGCATTTACTACTCAATTGAAGAGTGACACTGCTTATTTTGATCATTTTCTTTGCATCCACAGTGAGCAATGAAGCCCTGCGTGGTGCCACTCCCCAGGCTGCAGCTCAGGTGCTGCAGTGGGTGAGCTTCGCTGACTCAGAGATCATCCCTCCAGCCAGCGCATGGGTCTTCCCTACTCTGGGAATCATGCAGTTCAACAAGCAGGTATGTGCCTCTGTCTTTGCTTTTTAAACTTCAGACCTGCTGCTATTAGCTGGATTACACAACTCTGTAGCAGTGACTTGGCACTGTAATTTATATCCTGATAAATCCTGCAAAGTCATTCTTCTGTCTGGATCTTTCCAGGCCACAGAGCAGGCCAAAGAGGATGTGAAGAAGGTCCTTGCAGTGCTGAATCAACACCTCAACACCCGCACCTTCTTGGTGGGAGAGAGAGTCAGCCTTGCAGACATCACCGTGGCCTGCTCCATGATCTGGCTTTACAAACAGGTTTGACTCTCATGCAGCTGAAAGCCACAGGGGATCCATCAACTTTTTACAAGTCTTAGTCACAAACTCTCATTAAGTTATGAGCCATGACACCTCTGTATTTGCCTGCAGGTCCTTGAGCCTTCTTTCCGTCAGCCTTACCCAAATGTGAATCGCTGGTTCGTCACCTGTGTGAACCAGCCACAGTTCAAGGCTGTCCTTGGAGAGGTCAAGCTGTGTGAAAAGATGGCACAATTTGATGGTGAGTAACACGACCACTAGTTCAAGACACACAAAGTGCACAGACCAGCTGACCAAAAATATTTACTGTCTGTAAGAATGTTTCAGACAGCTGTGCTTGGTTAAAAACACCTCCTTGAAACAAGGGAATAGGTTGGTTTCAGATTTTTTTTTCCCCCCTGTCATTGGGCAAGGCAGTGTCTCATCATGGCACACAGTCTTAATCTGACAGGGGCAGAGGAACTTGAGGCCATATTCATCCCAGTCAACTCTGTGTTAGTGAGCTAAAGGCTGGTTCATGCTATGGACACAAACATGTTGGGCTTTAAATAAAATCAAGACCGAGGTTCAGTTTGTTGTCCAGTTGTTTCAAGTGTTTTTATTGAGGTTTCTGAATAGACAGCTGAGAGCCGTTGTAGCAGTTTCATTGATCTTTTCATTTGGTACATGTGCCTCTTCTTGAGCTTAACTATGTAATACTAGTAACTTGTGATCAGATTTGGCTTGTTTTTGGATTTTGGTTTTGTTTGAATGGCAGACCCCAGCCATTGTTGCTCTTGTCCAGGTCTTGTAAATGTAAATTCTTTTTTTCACACCTATGTTCTTCTTATTTTTTGGAAAAGTTTGTCTTTTTTTCTTGTGAAGGCTGTATTGTTTAATTTAAATTTACTTCAGTTTAGTAATAGTTTTGCTTTCTTTAATGCTATAAGGATAAGGAGCAACTTTAGGTAGTTTTCAGTTTTTTTCTGAACTGTAAACCTTATGCTTCTCATGTCCAGCTTGGTGCACTTGAACACAACAAAGCCACTTAGTTTGCTTTGAGACAGTATAACACATGAAGTTGGCTCTTGGTAGCTTTTCAAGCTTTCTGTATAGAACAGATAACCAGGTAGTGAGTTAGAAAGTACAGTGATTGTCATATTTGCCCTACCCCTGGTTTTGTTGTTGTACGGCTTGCGAAAGTGTCAGCAAGACAAACAAATGGTTCAAGCAGATTTGAACATTCAAAGTGCCAGGAAACTAAAATTAAATGCTGGATGAGCAGCTTTAATGGTTGAAAGTATGGAGGCTGTGCCACACGTATTAAAACACGCAAGGCGGTGAATTCCTCGAATTGGGCCAGATGCTCCGTGATGAACAATGTGGTAACTTGAATATTCATGTTTTGAAATGACTTGAATGAAACGCTGACTTTAATTTTCTCTAAATGTCCCCATAAACATTAAATTGCTGGTTAAGTTTGGTAAACACTTACATGGTTCCCAGCCAGCGAAGTTCAAGTGAGTGCAAACCCAAAGTGAAATAATGGAACATTTAACTGAAAACATGTTTTCCATTGTTTGGTTCTGTTCATGCAGCCAAGAAGTTTGCTGAGATGCAGCCTAAGAAAGAGGCCCCTGCAAAGAAAGAGAAGGGAGGGAAAGAGGCAGCCAAGCCCCAGGAGAAGAAGGAAAAGAAGAAGGAAGAGAAGAAGCCCGCCCCTGAGGAGGAGATGGATGATTGTGACGCAGTTTTGGCTGCAGAGCCAAAAGCAAAGGATCCCTTTGCACACCTGCCAAAGAGGTACAAAGACCCCCAAGCTTTCTATGTATGCTGGCGTGTGCATTTTTCATTAAGTACACCTGTTGTCAGAATCAGCAGCTGGTCACAAGCTGTAGGGCTCAGAATTGACTGAAAACTCTGGAATTACATTTGTCCCCTGTCATTGGGCAAGGCAGTGTCTCATCATGGCACGCAGTCTTAATCTGACAGGGGCAGAGAAACTTGAGACCATATTCATCCCAGTCATCTCTGTGTTAGTGAGCTAAAGGCTGGTTCATGCTATGGACACAAACTAGAGACTTTGCAGCTGGTTGATTTACGTTGCAACAGTCATCTCCAGTGCTCTAGTTGAAGTCAAAGTTTACTTAAGTAATTGAGGCTGCAGCGACCACCCCTGCTTTAATTTTCACACTTAAAAGCAGTCTTTAAGATGCTGACTTTATTCCCACACTCCTTATGTAAAGCATGTAGAACTTTGGAGCTTGATGCACTTTTGTTTTCTCCTTTAGCACATTTGTCATGGACGAGTTCAAGAGAAAGTACTCCAACGAGGACACCCTAAAAGTAGCCATTCCCCATTTCTGGGAGCACTTTGACCGTGAGGGGTACTCTATCTGGTACAGCCAGTACAAATACCCTGAGGAGCTCACTCTGACCTTCAAGAGCTGCAACCTTATTACAGGTGAGACTGCTGTGACCTGGTAAAAAGATGATACCCTAGCAGTCAATAGGTTTTTAGCTGCCATGTGTGTTAGGAGTTCCCTTTCTGTGTGAATTTAGATTTTAGTTTTTTGATGAAGTCATGAAGGTACAATTATTTTGAAAGGCAATAATTATTGTGATCAATATTTAAGCACAAACCGCAGGCCTTACCATGAAGTGTTTTTCTTTCCCTCATCAGTCTGATGCAATACAGAATGTTTCAGTCTTGGAAAAAACAGCTGTTCCCACTCTGCAAGGCCTTATTGAATCAGCTGTCAGCTCTTTTAGAAAAGAGCACGTCAACCCCTGTCACTGGGCAAGGCAGTGTCTCATCATGGCACGCAGTCTTAATCTGACGGGGGCAGAGGAACTTGAGGCCATATTCATCCCAGTCAACTCTGTGTTAGTGAGCTAAAGGCTGGTTCATGCTATGGACACAAACCCAAAAACTGTCTCAAAGTTTTTCCTGTTTTCCACAATTAATAGTGACACCAAATTTAAAGTTGATGTGGATCATTTAAAACAGCCTGAATCTGTTCAAATTCCTGATTATTGACATAGAATTGCATTTGCTCTTACTGAATGATTCTTGCACTCAAATGGATCCTGTGCACCTATATTAACCCCTCTGTGTTTTACACAGGCATGTTCCAGCGCCTGGACAAACTCAGAAAGAACGCCTTCGCCAGTGTCATCTTGTTTGGTACAAATAACGACAGCAGCATCTCCGGCATCTGGATCTTCAGGGGTCAAGAACTGGCCTTCCCTGTAAGTATTTAAAAAAACAGATTTAACTTTCTGCAAAACTTAAATTGAAAAAAAAAAAGGATACCCTAAACCAGTCATCATGTTACTATTAAGTGTCAGCCTAAAATGAGTTGTCACTTAGAACCTTTTGCTAATTTTTGCTTCATATTTGGTTGAAGAAGTTCTCCCCTGTCACTGGGCAAGGCAGTGTCTCATCATGGCGCGCAGTCTTAATCTGATGGGGGCAGAGAAACTTGAGGCCATATTCATCCCAGTCATCTCTGTGTTAGTGAGCTTAAGGCTGGTTCATGCTATGGACACAAGTTATTGTTTTCTGAAATGTAGATTTGAGCTGTTACTCTTAATAGTTTATTTTAACTGATTACATGATTATTCCTTGTAGGGACCTTAGATCTTTTTCTTGCATTAAAATGAAAAGCTTTCTCTTCATTGTTCTTATTGTTGTTCTCTTTCAGCTGTCCCCTGACTGGCAAATCGACTACGAATCATATGACTGGCGCAAGCTGGATCCAGACAGTGAGGAGTGCAAAACCATGGTGAAGGAGTACTTTGCCTGGGAGGGAGACTTCAAGCATACTGGCAAAGCATTCAACCAGGGCAAGATCTTCAAGTGAGAGGACACTGGAAGCAAGCGTGAATAGTCTGCTTCTGCTTTCCAGCACTTAAAACTTATGGACTTTCAGCCATCACGTGCTTACTTTACTGCAACAATGACTCAGACTGAGATGAGGTGACATTTGTCTCAGTGACCCCTGGTTCTTCTGTTTGTTTGACCTGCGAAATAAAGCATTTTCCACAATGCCAACGGGAAATTTGATGTCTGTGGTCCAGTGTTTGTTTCATGTCTTTTTTTTCCCACAATTGATAAACATCTTCAGTTTTAAATCTTTGTGTGGTTTAACCCAAAAGACAAAAGAAATGGAGATGATAGGGTTGATTAATCTGAAAGAGTAATGAAAGCACAGTTGGGAATCTTTGTTTGGACTTGTTGTCCAAAGTAGAAATGAAAAACCTGCTCTTGTTGTGCTTTGTAACACTTCATACTTGTTCTGTTGTACAACAGCACACATGGACCACACCCAACACTGATGCTGGGTGTGGTTGGAAATGTGATGCAGTTACAGTTCTCACCCAGAGGGGGTCAGGGATGATTTTTCTCAGCCTCAGCTCAGTATCATGTTATTGCTGAGTATTTAATTACAGAAAAGATATGAGGAGCTGTTCAAATTTTGTTCCTTCTGACCCTAAGGGCGCGTGAACTCTGAATGCCCAAATAGATACCACGTGAGACATCTCTGCACTCTAAATGTTGATCTGTTTTGGTCTTACATTTCAGTTTGTAGCCCTTCTTTGACTGTTCATTTTTATTGCTGCAGATGCTCATGCAACTGCTGTGAATTATTAGCATTTAACTTGCATCCTCACTAAGGTCAACTGTGAAGCAGTGAGAGTGTGGAGTGTTCACATTCTTACTCAATCATGTGAAGTATTGTTCACCAATGCTGCTGTACTCCCTCCTACCTGCAGAGGGCAGCTAAAGACCGGCCATCTAAAAGCCATGAGTCAAACTGAATGGAGCTTTTCCAGCAAGGCGAGAAAATGACCGGGCTGAGCTCTTGTGGTTTGCTCAGTCTAAGACAAGAATTTTGTCTGCTTTTAACTATGGGTTTTTTGTTTGGATGTCGTGTGTGCTTCCCTGAGGGAAAGCAGCCTGAAATACATTTTTAAAAAGCACTCAGATGCTCCTTGAAATGTCATCTGAGGCCAGGGGGTTATCGACTAAAATACTACCCCACAAGTCTTGATGAGGAGGACACAGTTCAACTTTGTTGACAAAATGTAACTATTGTACCAATTTATATCTGATGTTAAAATTTAAAACAAAATAAGAAGTATGCTCTGAAATGAAAAAAGAAAAAAAAATGAAAAGAATGTAGCTGCATGATGCACTGTCCACTGTATGTTATGTGAGTACAAACAAATAGGACACTAAGTTCACAATGTAGAATGAATATTTAAGTGAAACATTATTTAACACAAGTAGACCACACCCTAATCAATAGGAGAATTGGCATGTTTCAGTCTCTGCTTCTTTAAGGTAGTATGACTAAAGATAGATGATTCCGACTCAGAGGACAAACTACAAATAGTGTGGAAGTGCAGATCTTTTTGAGTAAAATATGTTCTCATTAAGTTTCCATCTCAAAGGTTAAATAAAATGTTATTGAAACCTTATAATATGCTAATCATCTCTTACTCACAGAACAAACATTGAGCTAGGTTGACCGAGTCAGCTTTAACTGGGCACACCCAACTGTATTAAAGTTTGTATAACACTGTTCATCATTTGCTGTTGACTGTTCCCACACCTGCAGTCTGGCTTATCCTTTCACTTCTGCTGTAACGAATTTCTTTGTTCACTGCTGTATTGTTGGTTCTATGTACAGTAGCTGCAGGTAAATAGGACACCTGAGCCGGCCAATGAGTTCACTTAAGGTAAACTTACATGGGGTGTTCATTTCATCTTTTAACCCAAGGGTTGAGATACTTACCCTGTAAGTTTTGCAGAATCAACCCACTTGAATCGCTGTGCAACTGTTAAGTTGAGAAGGGCGGATCTCTCTTCCTCTGTCACACTCAAACACACACGAGAGAGCGCATGAGGAACAAGTCTGATTCTAAGAGTGAGTCAGACGTATCATTTTTTCCGACTTCCTAAGCATGATTACAGATCATTTTTGGCGTAAGTGTCTCTCACCATATTGTTGAAGTAGGGAGGCCATTTTAGTTTTGCTCTTTGGTCTCATGGAAATCAGAAAATGGAAATGTTCCCACAACAGCCTTGTCCTTGAACACATGACTCACCCATCCTGTGGATCGTGGTGGAAGAGGGCTGTAACTTGAGCAAATAACTTCACCCACAGCATCGCAGCAATTACAACAGCAATGATAGCTAACCCTTTGATTGCTGAAGGAGTGGTGTTACAAAAGGTTTGTCATCATGTAATCAAATGTGAAATTTAACTTTAAAGCGACACATGTCATTTTTAAACTCTTGAGGCAAGTTTCTCAGTAAATGCTGCTTTGTGGATATCCTGCATTACTGTTTGTTTGGTAACTCCTGAGTTAAAAAGTAAAATGATTGAAATCCACAAGAACAATACGTAATCTCGTGCCAAAAGCAACATTTTCTCTTCCACCCCTGCCAACCTTGCTCCCCGCCCGGTCTTTACTTCTTGGCCACACACTCTCGTCTTCCTTTCCCCTCCTCTTTCCTCGTCCTCTCTCTGGACATTTTTTCGTTGTCCACTCACAAGAGAGGGAGGAAAAGAGGGGGTTCTTCTTAAAAGCAGTTGGGGAGAGTTCTGGCGAGGGAGGGAGGGACAGGGAGAGAGCCAGTTTTGTTTCACCACACAGGGTCCCTGTGTTGCTGTCAGGCCCCCTGCAGGAGCTTTAGGTATGGTATGCATGTGCTGAGCATCTGGTGGAACAGGACACACACATCTGGAAAAGAGCAAGGAGATCTCTGGGTCTATTGAGGGGGGGTGGAGTTGTGAGGTGAAGGGCTCACGCTATAAGGACTATGAGGCTGAAATGTAAACTCTATACATTATCAATGCCTATGTAGCATAAAAATCCTCCATCTCTGAGTTCAGCATTTTGGTATCTAGATGCAGACTGTCTCAAAAAACAGTCATAACATAACAGGAGAATGCTGAGGTTTTTAAGTTGTAGCTGCAGCTTCAAAGTCCTTAAATAGACATTTTCTTTTGCTTTAGACGTGTTTATGGCTCTGCTGTTGAGTCTTAGCTCAGCGGCTGCATGCAAGTCTTGTCAGTTGTACGCAGGGGCGTCTCTAGGCAGATAGAAACAACACTCAGACACCGCACATATACACTCCCACCCACACAAGTTTTATGGAGTTTTCCTTTGAATGTCATCTAAGGCTCGGCTTGATGTCACACTAACACACACTTAAGTTCATTAAAAGGAATGAAGACAGGAAAATGGATCCTTAGTCAGCACTCGAGGGCTACTTCACCTTAAGCGTCCCCTTTTTTTACTTGAGCAACAGCCAAGGACATGCTAAAACTAAACTGTAACACAGGAGGAGGCAAATGGGAGCCCACACAGGAGTCAAATGAGGACACAAGTGGGGACTAAAGAATATGAAACAGAGGAGTTGTGAAACTCACAAGCAAACATATATTGATAGAATTTGCTGCTGCTGGCTCATTTGATTCTGTCAAACAAGAACAGTGACCCTGACCAGGGCGTTTCTCTCCATATGTGCACTCAAACGGGTGTGAGCTGAAAATTTCACTGCCGTAGGCTGCTTGGACACAGAGTGGTGATTTAGTACTGGAATGGAATGAGTGAGGTCGGAGGTCAGACTGCTGAAGGGAAATAGCTGAAGAAGGCAGGGGCAGTCATGATGATACGATATAGTAGCCCAGAGAACACAGCCAAATAACAATCCCTGCAAGAATGCATATGTTTAAGCGGTACAGTCTGTGTTTGGAGAAGTGACGATGAATTACTTATTTCTCTCTGAGTTTGTGTTGCCCTGCAACCGAGCTTGCCAGTGCAAAAGGAGAGACGAAAGTGCGTGACACAAGGGGAGAGAGGAGAGGTACAGCGGAGGGAAAACAGACAGCCCCTGCACTTACGGACATGAAACCCCAGAGTAGAGTGTGGCTCATATTACCAGAATCTGGAGGTGGAGCAAGTCAGGAGTGATGTTGTCAAACTGAAGCACAACTTTCATACACACTACCATGACGACCGAGTGTACAAATATTGATCATTGTTGTGGGGAAATCCTACTATGAGTCTGAAATACTTTCAAAAAACTCCTCAAAGTCTTATTTTTTAATTCTTGTTATAGATGTGAAGAAGAAAAAACGTATCACTGTGCAGTGGATATATTGCATTTAAAAGTTCATCCTAATAGCGCTGCATTCACCTTGTGGTTTGGGTGTGTGCAATATCTTTAATCTTCATAATTATCTGAGCTTTTCATCATGCTCTCATGAAACACACTTAATACTCTCCAAACCTGTAAGTAGGTATATTTTGCAGGTATGACTCCTAAAAATGGCACAGTAAAGACATTGTTCAGCTTTTTTAGATACACACTTCTAGCAGCAGTTTCTACCAGGTTGAACTTCCTGAATAAACAAGGTTTCTCAACGCTGCATATAAACGGATACGTTGGCATTTCATGTATCCACTTGCTCATGGTTTACGGTTTTCATCTCACCCAAGAAAGGGAGTATCAGTACATTTGCAGCTATGAATGGAATGTGCTGCTCGGGAAGGTATCTGAGGCACAACAGATGGGTGGTGCTGAGCCACAGGGAGGGGAAACTCTTGCAAAATCCCTTATCGCTGGCTTGGATCAATGATTCAAAACAGTGAACTGTGAGGGATTGTCAGGTGATGTAAAAGCATTGATCAAACGTGAACCTAATCAGATACGAACACAGAGGTGTCTGTCCCTCTGTGAATGTATCACTCAACTTTTCTACTCACTGATATGCTTAAATAATTTAGCAAATGTTACACACCTGAAGCAAGTCTCGGGTAATTACTCTGACAGTGTCATGTCTGATCAGCGGCAAGACTGAACCTGTAAAGGTTTTCTCGCCTAGGTGAGCCCACGGTACAGACATAAAAGAAGGAAGGAAGGAAGGAGGGGGATCAACTTAAATGGAAGACAATAACAAACTTATTGTATCAAAGCAGAGTTCCCTACTATGTTACATACTGCTTTGTGGCATGGATTATTTATACATACACACACAGGGCATTGCTATGGAGACATGCCTGCAAGTACCTGCCCCCTTGCTTATTATGTTGCTATAGCAGCCATCCCAGAATAGTCTCTTTTTTTCTTCCTCACCCTCCCTCGTGTTTGTGACTCACAACTTGCAGTGGAAACCACAATTCAATCTGTCTCTCATTCCCCTTTTGCTTCTTAGATTCTTCTATGTACTAAAGAAATAGCCCCACTTTCTGAGTCATCACAGAGAGTGTGTGCGTATGACATGTGAGTGTGAGTGTGAGTGTGTGTGTGTGTGTATGTGTGTGACGAAGCACGCGCTGCAGGGGGAATTCCGGAACGATTACCAGTGATGAGTTACTATGGTGATGGCAAATATGAGGCGCAGTGACCTGAGTGGTGTATGATAATGTATCTTGAGTCGCTCACACCATCTCTATCAGACTGTGTGTTCTTTGTGGTTGTAATCTCTCTATGGTAACACTCTGCTCACAGTTGTTACTTTACATCCACTTTATTTAGAAAGGTCCCAGCTTGTGTGCAGGGGCATAATCCAAAATCATGCATACAGTGTTACACACAGGGGTGAAAGTAATTTTAAATCTCGCACGTACTAAAACCAAAACCTTCATCTCATCATCACTTCATGTATTTTAAAATAGTTAAGTCAAAACTCAAACAAATAAAAATATTTCAATATTGTACTGTTGTTCCCCTTTAGGCCTATGGAGCAGACAGGGATTAAAAACACTTGACAATATAGTAAACTATTAAAAAGTTATTTTTCTCTCCATAATAACTTGAACAAAAAAGTGATCATTTGGAAGTGTTTCTTTCCATTTTAATTTGAAATGTCAGTAGATGATAACTGACAGATGTCTAAATATTGTTGAAAGTGTTCCAGCAAGTCACAAAAAGTGTGGAATTTTGTTGGTACAGTTTATTGTTCACCCCATCTTTGTGTGTCTGTAGACTAGTTGAGTAAAGCGTCCCGGTGCATTAAATCCAGCAATAAACATAAAGACACAAAACGTTAAGTCATCAAAGTGGCACACTTTTCAAAGGCTGGGAAAAGAGGAGACCCACAGGCTCTCTTCCTTGTCCTGCATACAGCCACTGAATCTTACAGTGGTATGCTGTACTGTACCAGCTTACTTTCACCCTTGGTTACACATGAGGTTTGTCTCAGAGACTTAACCTTTTTGACAACACAGAAGGGCATCATCTCCGGTCCAACCCATATACTAAGAAACTACAAAATTTCTTTAACCAGTACCCACTGAATCTTTACATTTGATTTTTAAAAGTCCCTGTATACACAATAATGAAATTCCTTAACTTAACAGCACTGTGGCAGGTCAAGACATTTGATCAATGTGTCATTGGGTCAGTTGAGGTTTATGAAAAGTGATCCTTCATGACTGTTAAACATTGAAGTTTACACTCAAACATTTTGTATTCCGATTTGTTTGGAAATTATTACAGGCTTAAAAATTACAAAACGGGAATGATATGGGTCTGAAAAGATTGCAGATTGTTTTGTTGTGAATGAAGGGATAAAAACTGTAATTCTACCAGAAACCAGCCACCACTGCACAACAAAACAAAAGAAAAACAAATGGAATTAAACCACCTTCTCTGAAATAAACAAAGAAACAAGCAAAAAACTAAACCTAACTTCACTCAACACAGCTCAAATAAATGAAAATGTAACTAAAATTATATAAAATAAACTTACATCAACTCAACCAAGTATAAGCTGAAATTAACTAGACTTTACCCTCTCAACTCAACTAAGCTAAAATATGCCTTACTTAACTAAACTTAGCTCAACCAAGCTTAACTTAAGTTGTCCCAACTAAGTAAAAACCTGCATTGGACCGTATTCCACTCAGCTTAGCTTGACTCAACTTGATTCAGCCCAATTTAACTTAACTCAGCCCAGCTTAATTTAACCAAAATTAACTCAGCTTAACCAGACTCATCTTCACTAAACATAGCTTGTCTCAACTTGAATCAACTCAAACAAGCTAAACTAACTCCAACTCAACTCAACTCAATTAAATGAAAGCGAAATTGGACCAAACTCAACTCATCTGGAACAAACTTAGCCAATTCAACTAAACTTTACAAAGGGAAAACTAAACTACACCTTACTCAGCTTAACTCATTTAAACTTAACTCATCTTAAACTGAGCCAAACAAAGTGAAACTCAGTTCAACCCAGTTTAAAGATATATTAAAACAAAATGATTTGAAGTTAACTATGAATACTTTTTTTTATTAGCTTAGGGTAAGCCTTGTAGTCCAGTCTGTTCGTGACAGTTTGACCCAACATAGTTAGAGTCCTGTATTATCTTCCACCATTTTCCAAAACAAGCCAAAATCAACCTTACAACTAATACTGGTTTGAGGATTGTTTAGCCTCCGGCAAAGCCCCACCCACCAAAAATGTCAGTGTTTATGAACACTTAACAGGGCTATCAGTACTAAACATGACTTCAGAGCTCTTATTAGGATTTTTGAAATGTTTCTGGACTAGACTGAAACCAATACTGATGCCTCGCAACAAGCAAGAATAGCAAATGAGACCATGAGCAACAAGCCCACCAATTGTTGAAGCAGCATTTTTAGTGCCTGTAAATACTGCTGCAGGGTAGGTGACAAGCCCTGAAGAAACAAAGCTTTGTTACATTTTCATCTGTTGTGTGACATAAATGACACAATAAGCAGGATGACATTTTTCTGTAATGGGACAAAGGCTTTCTTTAACTGCATAGTAGAAGCTCTGCAAAGATAGAACATGTAGCTTTGTTCTTAAGTGATGCTAAAAATGACACGGCCAAATTATTCCTCACATGAGCTTTAAGTGCGAAAAGTTGTGGTTCTTTTTGAAATGAAGTGCTGCATATAAGACCTTTAAATAAGTGCATGAAGTGGAGCAAAAATAAAACACCAGATTTGTCCTCATTTGCACTTCACTTTGAGTCCATTTCTCTTGCCATCCTTGAAGTAAACAATGCCTCTTTGACAATGTTTATCTGGTTTTGTCTTCAGCGTCAGCTGCTGAGACACTTGTCACAATATTGACAATGTTTCATTGTTTAAAAAATCCAATGAAGCTGGTACACAAAGATCCCTTTGACTTGCACACACTATGGTTTGTGTGGTGTCTATTTTAAACACTGATCTCTCCTTGATGCAAAGTGGAGTATTAAAAGCTTTTTTAAGTGTGTTGACAATCTAAAATAACCATAAAGGCTAAATCACTATCAATGAAATCCCGTTTGAGGTAAAAACAAACAACCAAGCTGATGTCTAAAAAGTAAACCGTCTATTTCAGAATGACACAGACACTTACAGTTACAAACTGTGCTCTATATAATTACATAATAACTTAGGTGCTAGTTACACCTTTAGCAGCTCAGTAAACACAATGGTAAACTCCATTCTTCTTTTGTAGGTTTATAGTGAGCATCTGTAGTAAATAAAAACCAAAGAAAAGGATAGGCACTGTCAAAAAGAGAGCAATACAGACTTAGTTACTCTCTTAAATGTGTTTTGGAATAAAACCCCTCTATTGTATGTCATGTTTTCACAAACTGTCCTCATGACTCATGAAAGAGGCTGTTCGCCAAGTACACAGCTCACATTGTCTCAATTAGGAAAGAATTTCTGTGTTTAATACTGACATTTTGCAGTTATAATACATGATGTTTCTCTCTTTTTAACATGGCTTAACCTTTCTCAGCCAGTTTCAGATCTATCTGAGAATCTAAAAACTACTGTCTCTGCCCAGATAGTCCTTTGTGTGTGATTAATCCTGTGTTACACAATCAAATGTGTAACTCCCACCCTTCTAGCTCTTTTGCAAATATTGGGTAGTGCTGAGCAGCTGCAGGAAACTGTAGAATCTGAATAACCATTAGATGTAGGCATGAGTGCCACTTTTTTTTTGATCGAAACACAAGTAGCAGCTTTGCTCAAACCACTGTCATGTGACTTCCCTTATCCTGTGGTGCACATTGATCATACCCACACGCTCAACAAACACACACACTCTTGCACACACATTTGAGCGTCCATCCCCAGCTAATCCTCCGATTTTCCTCTGCATTACAGTCTGAGCTGCCCTGTTTTCATTGTAGTCATGGCCTGTGAGTCATCGCTCGTCTGAGCCAAGCTATTTGCGCTGGTTCACACTGGCTGACACACCTAGGACCAGGAAACACACCCATTCCCACATTTCCTTGTATTCATTATTCGATATGTGACCTGCCACCTTACTGTGACAGTCAGGGGGGAAATTGTGAAAAACGTTCAAGAGATATGCAAATTGTTTGGGACATCTCCCCAAAGAAAAGTTTTATTGCGGTTGCACAACTCAAATTTGTATCATCTCAAATCTTTTCTCTGATGTCAGATCTTCAGAACCATGCAGTAAATTGATTTGGATTCAAAGCAGAAGAGCAAACAAGCACAGAAAACTCTAACCTCAATTCACCTCTTCAGGATAGGAAAGCACTTTTGAGTAAAAGCACACAAACAAGGTCATTCTTAGTAGTAAAAGACACAGTAGGAGTGGGAGTGTTAACTGTGGGCTTGTTATGTGGCCATAAACATTCATAACCTGCATACAAGTCGTTGAGCAGCCCACAGCTGGACAGGCATCCCGTCGTTCACATGCTCACACATCACAGGAGTTGTCTGTCTGGAGGCAGCAATTGCTGTGTGTTCTCCAAAGGCAAAAACAGCCACACCTTAGTGGCAAAAAGTCAAACCTGCATGTAGCTGAGCAAACAGGTGCTGGGGCAGGGCACCAGTAGGAGATAATTCCTCCACAACAAACATACAGTTTGGCTCTGTGGCAATCACAAGTTATTCTTTCGAAAAATCTGCATTTTAGACAACATCTTGATGATAAAAATAATTTCCACAGAGAGTGAAGTTATGTAATACATCCACAACATGGATTCATAAACACATCTTTCAGATTTCCTCAGGCCCTACAGTTATGCTTCGTGTGAGACTCATTTTCCTGTCTTAAAACCTTGTTTATTCAAAACATTGTAACTGTGCAAAAAGTAAGGAATTCCACATTCCATGCAGAGTTCTTTAGGGTTTCTGCTTATCTTACACATGGTTGGTGTTACTCCTCCACTTTTATCTCAGCATGCATACAACTACAAACGAATACATGCATGCACACACACACACACACACACACACACACACACACAATTATACTCCATTTGGTAGGAGTGCTGCACCCTGTTTTTGTTGAGAACTCTAAATCAGAGCTGTCTTGACTCACAGTATTGTAATGTGGTACATAAAAGTATGTGTCTGCGCATGTCTTGCTGTGCATGCCACTCCCTGTTCAGTAACTTCCTCCACTCTGCTTGAATCTTTTACACTTTGCTGTTTTACCTTAGAAAACAGAAAGCAAGTATGTCACACTGCTGAGGACACGGGGGGGTTTAAGGACACCGTACCCTACTGTCAAAATTGAGGAAGCATGCACATTAACTGAAATAAACTCACACAGGCGATATACCTAATCTCTTATGACATCTCATTTGCATAAATTGATACTCACGCCTATTCTGAGTGGAGCTTTAACCCCGGAGAGTGCAAGAAAGGTCACTGATAAGCTCAATAACGTTAACAGTAATAGAAAAATTGATACTAATAAATGAAAAGTGATTTACATCATTATTGTGCTGGCTGGTAAACCTAAATATTAAATTTGGCTGGCCAACATCATACTTTTACCACTAAATATTAGGCAGCAAAGTAAAAAAAAAAAACACTTAAAAACTGCAGTTGTTGTAATTTTCCTCCACTTAAGGATGGCCTTAAAACTGAACCAACACCCTTAGGGCTCAATGTTAAAATGCTGAAACAAATATTTAAACTGCCCTTTACAAATAAAAGTGTTTGCCCTTGATGCTTTAGCGTTAAACTGCACTGGGTTTATCTTCAAATGTTATTCATCACATATAAAGGCTTTAAACCATGCATTATTAATGGCATAGCTGCTTTAGGTGACAGGTAAGCGTATCAAGCTGTCCACCTGTTGTTGTTGTCTAAAAGTCTCTGCCTTTGGGGACATTTGTTTTATAAAGCAGAGCTATTTAGATTACTTGCAGATTGTCCAGGAATGCTATTCATAAGAAATTTTCAGCGAGAAAAATGCTGTTGTTTAACTTATTGACATTATTGGGTCTGAATTTTCACCACCTAGCTTGTTTGATTTCCATAATTCTTTTGCAAATTATTTTTGATGTCACTGTACAATAGTCCAGCCTGTTGACTGCTGATTCCCCCTGGGGTTAAATAGTTGATGTTATTGGTTAAAAGACCAGTTTTTAGAAGGGACAGAGTTTGTTTAGGTCACCTTTCTGCCCCTCTTTATCCAGAAATGTGTTTGAGCAAGCATTGTGTGTTGCAGAAAGTATGTAAATCTAATGTTTGTCTGATAAGTAACTCCAGTCAATTGACGTCCAAAATGCAAAGGTTACTCTCTAGGGTAAATTGTTGTTGATTGCTATCAAGTAAAATGATGAACTATCCTTTACAGTTCTACAATTCTACAATTTCATTTAACAGATGCTTTCGTCCAAAGTTATGTACAACACAAGCAAGAATTAAGACTGGAGAATGAACCTTCATATGTGAAATGAAGTGCAACAAGTTGAATGGCTACAGGTCTCGCCATCTAGTTCTGGAAGCTGTTTATAAGACGCACCAGGCATTTCTTTATACATCTATTTTGCCAAAAACTAACCACCATACATACAAATTCAACAACATTCCACAACATTCAATATTGAGTGCTCAGTGTTCACCAAGAGCTACTTCTGGGACCTTCTGGTTTATTCTGCCCCAGGGAAAAAGAGGAGAAGAGTCAGCTAAAGTGCCTAAATATTCCCTGAACAGATGAATCTTCGGACGTCTCTTAAACATCTGAATCACAACTGGTCACCAAGTGTAAGCTAGCCTTCCTCTCTCAACTTCTGACATACAGTGATAACAGTGAGCTTTATGGAAACTTATTAATGTTGAATATTTGTTGTTAATGTTAGCTGTCTGTCTTTGTTCATTATGATGCTGCTGCCTCTTGGCCAGGTCACCCCTGCAAAAGAGGTCTTGATCTCAATGGGTTCATTTAAGGTTTATGTTGCATCTTGTGTTATTAAAAAAAAAAAAAGACTTAAAGGGACTGTGAGGACTCTCTAAGTCGTCTTGGAAAAGTCTCATCTCTAGATATATGCCTGATTGTAATCCAAAATTTAAAATGAGACTATCAGTGCTAAAATGGGTCGTTTCTGAATGCTTTGCCTTAGCTTCCCAGTCAGGTTGGGGACCACACATTGAAGTCTTTATGACAACACCACGCCGGCTGACTAAGATTGGCAGTGAGAAGTCAGATCTGTGTTTTTCTTTGCTGAAACGATTTCTATGGTCTATTTTGTAGTTTTGTACACTTTTTGCAGTATTGCACACTGGAGCTTTAGGAGAGTGATAGAGAATAGGCTTAAGGCTAAAACGCAAACTGAAAGCTAAAACAAAAGCTAAAAGCTAAAACCAAACATGAGCTAAAGGCTGAAATGTACTGTGCAGTTTGTGATAAAGCTCACTACAACCTACATTTAACAGTTATATTGCAGCGGTCTGTTCAAACTTGAGAGTCTATTCATAAAATAAACAGCCAAGTTATGTTTGCTTTGCTTGGTTGATGAGCACTGTTAGGACATAACCAAGATTCACTTTTGTTACAGGCTGTGAGTCGCTTTAAATGTAGCCAGAGCCTTTAAACCATGATACAAATTTGCGAAGTGTGCTGTGACGTTCAAATAACAGCACTATATAACTGTTGATAAATACATAGTTTTGTGTCGTATCAGGTGAAAAGAAGATTAGTGTAAGAAGAAACACCTGATCTCCATTCATTTTTCCATACCACTACACAAGTCATGTCATGTTTTCCTAATCATTTGAAATAAGAACATCATATGAAATAAGAACAAATAAATTAAATGTCATTGTGACAGTCTGTACGAGTCCTCCATCTGAAGGTGTGGGTGCGATCCACATACAGATTTTCCTCACAGCCACTTTGAAGTAGCTTTTTTACCAGCTAGTCTACTGGAACAAAAGTTATTGAGAAACGTTTAAATTGGGAGAGCAGTTGGCCTGCTAATTTAGGTCGCACCAGGTTCCCCCTGCCGGTGGCCCGAGTTCAAGTCTGGCCTTTTGCCTGTTTCCCCCATGTCACTCCCGCCTCTTGCCCTGTTTCCTAATCTGCCCTCTGTTCTCTCCTATCACAACAAAGGCATAAAAAGCCCAAATAATATCTTGATTAAAAAACAAATTCAAATTGCACAAGATGGATGGTAGAGATATATGTAAGTAAGGCCAAAAATTCACAGCTCCAAAGTGTATAAATCCGGGGGGTTACTCTGTTTATAGTTACAAATTAGAAACAGATGCAGTTACTAGCAATAACAGTGGGTACAGAACTGAAATGCACAGGTAGAAGAAATACTGGTAAACAAATGGTTCACATAGTTAGCTTTAACTGTTAATGGATGATGAGTTGAATGCTTAAAGATTGTTTATCAATTTTGGGGGGACAGGCAAAAGTATGATGGGGCAGCTGTAAATCAGCAAGAGTTCATGGTTTATATATATATATATGGTTGAATTACACTTTCTCAAGGAACATATGAATAGTTTGCAAAGTTGGCTAAAAACAAGGTAAATAAGTCAGCCCTGCGATTGACTGGCGACCAATCCAGGGTGTACCCCGCCTCTCGCCCAATGACAGCTGGGATAGGCTCCAGCCACCCGCGACCCTGATCAGCAGGATAGACGGTATAGAAAATGGATGGATGGATAAGGTAAATAAATATTGGTAAATTAATATATGGTTGAAATGAAATCTTGATTCTGTTGAATGCATCTAAATCATTTAGAAAAAAAAAACTCTGATTAGTTTCTCATTTGCATAACCAATACCATCTTTAATCTCTGGCTGGGTTCATCTAAGGCAACGCCTGAATTGCCAAAACAACTCATACTCCTTCTTTACTTCCCCAGCACTGAGACAGATGCACACAATTAGCTGTCATGTGCTTTTTTGCTGGTTTCCAGAGAGTATTTAAAAACAGACATTAAGTTTAAAAAAATAGAAGATTTTTTTAATGCATTGTATGACATTGCAAAGATTAAAAAAAAAAAAAAAAAAGGTATGATGTGAGTTAGACAGACGTCTGTTTACTTTGGCTGACCCTGCTTTGTAGAGCTTGTAGAGACAAAGCCTATGCCAACAGAAATGTGCAGAGCAGGAGGAAAACTGGAACATCACCTAGTCCAACAAGGCTCTCTGATGTATTCTTGAAAATCATAGCAGAGGAGGAGCAGTATCTATGACATGAAAATTTTATTCAAGAAAAAAACAAACAATGGAAGAAAATGAACAAAAACTATGCATGGCTTATAAAACAGAACAAATCTTAGTTCATTTTCTAACTAAAAATGCAGTCATTAATGTACAAACTTGGTTCACAGTGGGCCTCGTGAAAATAGAAAGAATAAAATCTTATAAAATTCTAATCTCTTGTAAATATACACTTTCGGCTTAGTGCATAAGTAAAGGCATCACTTCTGAGTCATTGGTTAATGATAGCTTTGCATAACTTTGTGTACAGTGCTATAATAGCATGTTTATGTCATTGTCTATCATGTGATGCTGTGGTGTGATTATGTTTTACTTCACTTTAATGCCAAGATTTATTGAAACAAGATTGAAAACTGCAAACTCATCATTTCCCCGTGGCTGTTTGTTGTCTACCGTGAAAGTGGAAAGTAGCGCTATCTCAGATGAAAGCAGTTTCAAAAACCTGACTGCCGGTCGCAGAGTTACTAACACAGAGAAATGTAGGCTCATGTTGACACATGGTTACTGTATTTTATTGCAAATTTACTTTTCATTATGTGTTTCAGCTACTTTTCCTGCTTCATTGCATTGAAGTCCTGAGTGAGAGGCAGTGGGTGGTCCCATGGCTGCAAAGCACCACTCCCTCACACCGGTCCCCTCCCCGACTTTCCCCTCCCTCTGCAAACCAGGAGCCCTACCCAACTCACTGTTTAAGCACTCTGCTCAGCCCAGAGGAGCAGCCACACAGAAAAAAAGTTTAAATCAACTCTGAAGAGAGGAGGGAGGGAGGGAGAGAGGGGGCAGAAAACGCCCTGGAAACTTTGTTGATCAAGAAATAGGAAAACAGTGACAGAATCCTCTCAGACAGCTAAGTTGTGACTGGAAGAAGAGCTTATTCTTGGGCTCAGGAGAAGGGGAGAGGACACGTTTTCAAGGATGCTCAAGCTGGAGTGAGGCTTCTTGGGCGCACGGACGGCGCACAGGTAAATACCCACTTTTTTCCTTTCTTTAAATTAAATAAATCCTTTTTTTCTGCATTTTGCTGGCATCAAACTTTTTAGTTATCATTACTTTACCAAAGTTTAACAACTTTCTTGTGCATGTGTTGAACTTATCGGCATGACATTCCTGTGATATTCCAGTGAGCTGCTGTGGTTAACTTGTATCAGTGGGAAGATTAAAGAGACTTTGTTTGACTTTATTGCCTGTTTATCTCCAGGGACATCCTAGAAATTTCATAGGAAAGTTTGATTGAGCAAAGATGTTTTGAAGACAAAAGATGTTTAATTATTAACATGCTTTTATGGAAAGGTGTAAAGTGGCAGTAATTTTGTGTGAATACCATTCCAAGCTACAAATGTTGATCTAGAATAGCTCAGGATCTGAGGTGGGTGTGTTCTTACAGCCACCACATGAATGTGGAAGACTTGACTGGAGTTGCGCACTTCATTTTTCCTCGAAGTGCACTCAAAAGTTTTTATCCACAGGGTATTTGCGTTAGAAAAAAAAAAGTTTTCTCAATCTGATTTTAGGAACTTACACATAACATTAGAGATGACTCTCTTTGTGTCGTGATTGGACTGTTATGCAACGTGGATGTCCTTTGCACACATATAACCTCTAGACTTCAGAGTTAAAGACTTTGCAGAGTATTTTTCCCACTTTACGGGTGAGTGCAGACTGAAAATAGGGATGTTGTTTACTTTGATGTCATCATTCAGGTGTTTCTCTTATCTGTCCACCGCCCTTTGCTTGGACTTTAAAAAAGCAAAGGTGGCTACTTCCCCTTGAGAGGCCGCAGCAGCGACTTGCTTGGGTGTGGATTCTTCTCTTTCACCTCCCTCCACCCCCTCCCTTTTTCTCCCTCCCTTCTTGCTGTGCTGTCTCCTCTCAGAGGCACACCCTTCACAGTCAAAAAGAAAAAGAAAAAAAAAAGCTGTACATGCTGCAGACTGTGTCGCAGAGGGTCACTGCTAACTCAGAAAGGCTTTCTTGTGATGTCAAGGGACTTTTGAGAAATGACAATTACTCATCAGAGCTTTTATTTTTTTACTGTTTTAAAGTTTGATGCAAGGATGATCAGGGGATAGAATTGGAGGGTTTTTGCTGCACAGTTTTGTGTTACGATGCTATGAATGTTTCTGAATTAGTTTGCTGCACTATGAATAAACTTGATATTGGTTTTCTTTGCGCTCCAGCAAAGTTACGTTAGATGAATCTGAAAACTATCACCTCTTCTCCGAGTATGGCTTGTTTACTTTTCATGATTTTTTGAATTCCTGGATGGAGATAGATTTCTTGTCTTTCCTTTACATTGGGTCTGTTAACCTGGGCAGACGGCCATGGTGTGCAGGGGAGGTGAGAGGGAGGGGAGAAGAAGGGGGAGGAGGATGGGGGAAGAAAGTCAGGGAGTGAGTAAGTAAAGGGGGATGGGTGAGGCGGGACGAGGAGGGGAGTAATGGAATGTAGTGGTTTGGAAGACAAGCTAATTGAAACCAGGTTTGGGGCTTAGAGGGGAGAGCTTAGACTTCTCACATTTTGAGTAAGAGAGAAACATTTTATTTGCCTGCAAAGCTGATCCATTTGTTAGCGCAGCGCTCAAACATATTTGGTTTAAGCATGGTGTGATACATATCTATACCACGAATGTCGTGCGAGTATCTCTGATTGATATCTGACCAAGATGAGCTTCATGTTAAGGAAAACGCGAACCATCCTTTGTTGAGTCATACTCCTCTGTGTTCTCCGTGTGTCGTTGCATGTCCTCAGCAGCTCCCTGCCACACCCAAAAATCCTCTCAGCAGAGTGTCATAGAGAGCTGCTTTTTCACTTCCTCTCTACAGCATTTTTTTTATACAAGAAGCACTTCATTTGAGTTGAGAGCCCCACAGCTGTACATGACTGGCATTACTCAAATTTCTCATGTCAAGGTGATGCATTGTGCCAAATGGTGACAGAATGCTAAAAGGTGTTGTAATAGGATGTCGTCTTCCATGTCCAGCGTCTCAAACATTTGAAATATTTATGTTTCTCTTTGGGATATAAGTGTTATATGTTTCCAGAGGCCAGAAAAAAAACTAAAAAAGATGTTATTGATAGGAGTCATAATTTATCACACCCAAACTTTCATAACTGGTGCCTGCAGCTAAAGCGTTTGTTGGTTAACGTGCCCTCATTTTTGCCTGGGGCGGTTTCTGTTTGCCCAAATTTTTGCACTGTCAACCAATACTCCTATACAGAGGCTACATTATGCTGTAACATGAAGTTATGTAGGACTCCTGGTATTCCAAAAAACCACAGGGTACATTTTTCAAGGAGCTCCATTGATCAAATCTTACTCAGTCATGACAGAAGATGTCTGCTGAGCTCAAACTGTCACTCATGTTAATTTTATTGCATTTGGCACCAAAGTGACAAGCAATATCTTCACTTGCCTACAGATAAGAACGTGGCTTTTGGCTGTTTGGAGTCTTAGCTCGACTGTGTCAAGATATCTATCACTGACTGTTTCACAACTGCCATAGGTTCTTGCTCTGTCAAACAGCAGCCGTCAAGAGGAGTGGTGTTGCCCAGCCGTGGAACTGTGAAATGAAAAGAAACTGGTCTCTAGCACACTTCCTCTGCCATTTCCTCATGGGTTTTTTCATGTGGGTGGTTGGAAGGAGGGACAGCATGGGAAAGCAAAAAATAGGGAGGTGGATGAAGTGAGTTGGCTCAAAAGGGAGGGTGAGTGCAGATTGTACTTTGTTTCCACACTTGGAATTTAGTATGATGCAATGCTGGACTCTATGTTATCCTGATATCCTCACCAAGAGATTGGTAAATGAATATTAGCTCATGACAAGGAAGACACCAAGCGCAGTGAGAGAAATCTGCTGTTCTTCCAGCAGCCATCAAACATCTAGCTAAAGTGCGACTTTACAAAGTCTTTCTAAGCAATCCAGTCAGCAGCCACTCCCTTCTCATCCATCCAGTGATGGTTTGGAATGTTTCAGAATGTCCTCTGTGTGCACTGGGAAGTACCTATCATCAGCAGTACTCCCCTAGCTGTTGAGAAATGGGGATTTGAAAATTATGATGACACAATCATCACAAGTGCACATTACACCCCTGCAGACCACACCCATACATATGCGTGCAATCCAGACTTGTTTCTGCAGCTTTGAGTCTGGTGGGACTCCTGCAAGTATGGAACTTAAAATGGGTGTAAATCATTTTGCTGATAGCCTAATAACTCTTACAGCAACTCAGCCAAACATCTGCTATTCAGAGGCTTAAAAAGTACCTTACATAATGGCAGCTCTCAAGCAGAGCCTACCTGTTCCAACTTACTGCCTGACCCACACCCCCACCCGAGCAGCAACACAGCTATGTTACCCTGTGAAGGACAGCATCTGTTACAAAACTTTGTCAGGAAAGCCAAAATATCAAGGCAGCAGGGGTTTCCAATTTAAATTCAGTTATACATTTAGCTTTGTTTAGGTTTTCTTCATCTGGTAAGACACATGCAAGGATGTCCCTTATTGAGATGTTATACTCGCTTGCCCTAAACAACTGTGCAGAGCTGTGATGGGGTCCATATGCTGAATACATGAATACAGACTGTGCAATTGCCATGAAGGGAATCTAAAGATTCAACTGCCTTAGCTGCTGTTAAGAGCTCCCTCCCACCTTTTTCTCTCTTGTGCCGTGAAATGACACGCTCTTATTCAAATAGCACTTACACATGACCAAAACAAAAACAGACTGAATGAGCGAATGAATTGCTTTGCGGTTAAATAGCATGACACATAAATGGTTGCCATGGATGTTTGTTTTTCATGTGACATCCTCCACCCATGTAAACCTACCTTTCTCTTTTCCCTTTCTCTTGCTACGTGCTGTAACTAGTTATGCCAGTTTTAAAATTTGCATCTTTAATCCCCTGTTCTGTCAGGTGCTTGGTACTCTTGGCACTGAAGCCACCAATAGATATAACCTCATGACCACTTCTCATTTTGAACTTCAGCAACACAGCAACAACAACACAAAAAATGTTCTGTTTTGCTTTTAAGAGCTATGATTGTTGCATATCTTATGAAACAACAACAACAAGGGGATGTAGAAAAGTTCTTGATGACACTTCAGCACAAGAAAAAAATGTAAAGAAACCTCAAGAGAGGAAATGCAAAGTGAGATCCTCCCTATCTGAGTGTTGTAGAGGAAGATGAATAATGACAGGAGTTGTGAGTTATCATATACTCACATCATTTTATAGCCTATAATGTTTCTCTACTCTTATTTGAAAATGAATCTTATTTATGGGATTAATAAAGTCATAGTTTGAGTGTGTTCTTTTAAGAAAGTCCTAGTAGTGTTTATGATCTTGCACAAAGTTTTCCTCAGTTTTTCCATTTTGTGCAAAATTCCTGCCAAAGTCACAATGGTTTAATCAGCAACAGGCCAAGTTGGCGTCAGTGGGCAGGCTCTGGTCTTATGCAGAACTTGTGGTGTGGTTTAGGGCTATGTGGACTATGGAGTACAGAAAAGAACAATTTATTTTGATGTGCATTCCTTTCATATGCGTCACACATGCATGTCCTATCTGCATTTTTGAGGGGAGAGTGAACCTACGCAGGGGCCTGCTGTGTCTCCTCTTGTATTTGTTGTACTTGCTACAATCCAGATAAAGGAACAGTGAGTCCCTTCTGTTTTGACAACATGGCTGATTTGGTCAGTGCTCCTCTCCTCACCGAGGCTTTTTTTATTTGTTCATAATCAAATTGTATCACTCACCAGCACTGCTGAGCCTGATTCACTTAGGACTGAGCTTTAATCATTGACACGCTGCTCTCTGTTTTCTGCTCACCAAACCAGATTAGATTTTGCAATCAGCTCAGTTGATTGACTGGAGCCTCTTTGATCAACTTTCAGTTTACTGTGACCTACTTACAGATAGACCATAACATTTCAAACTGTCTTGGTATGTACCTTTAAGGCAGATGAGACATCTGAGGTGAGGAACAGATTGATGGAAGAGAGAGATAGATTTACGAGTGTTGGATGTACCTGGTGAGAGGGAGGAGCCCACCACAAGGATGATGACAATTAAGGTGAAATTGAATCCTGTGTTGCCCTTCAACTTTTTGGGGGCGTTAAACAGGGCAGCAGTCAAAAGGTATTTCTGACTGAGCATAGTCTTCTTGTTTATTCGAGCAGAACCTGGAGCGGGAGTATGTAGTGGACGAACTGCAGATGGGGGTGGGTACTCAGACTGCAGGGTGCAGGGTGGGCAGCAGAGACTGGTGCCAGAGTCAGAAAGAAAAAGGACATTTCTTAGGAGTTAGTCACTGCGGGGAGAGGCTGGGCTCCTTTCCAGCTGGCCTGACGGCTATATCAAGGAATGTGTGAGACTGGAGGCCTGGGTGGGGCCGTGCACCGAGCGGCTCCCTTTGCAAGACAGGCTCAGGGGCAGAGAGATGTGATCCACGTGGTATTCAGACTCTTTAACACGGCGTGTGTTTTCATTTTCTTTCCGCTCTGTTAGTAACCACACTTGACCCTAGAGCATGCCTGTGTGTGTTTTTATGAGAGCGGTCTCACAAAGAAATTGCAGAAGGTAGCACGACCTGAGTCTTATCACCTGAGTCGGTGTACCCAGATAAGGCCATTGTAAAAAGTTCTTGCGTGAGACTTTCTGTTTTAACATTACATATCTGGATGTTGCATAACATTACATTCATAAACACAGACCATTCTGAAAAAAAAAAGCCTCCAGCCTTCCACTATCTATTTCTATTTTACTTGTCATCCACCCAGGCTTATCGCATTTGACATTAACTATTGATCTATACTTAAACCATTGAAAAATATACCTTTGTATTTCAGTCAGTCTTCCACCAGATAAACCTCCAGCATGGTAGTCTGATTAGCACGTATCTGTAACAAGAGTATTGGCTGGATAGTGTACACAGCTGCTGTGGTGCAAGTCTCCCTACACAAACAAAGTGACAAGCATTTACTGGCTAGCATTTATCTCAACTATGTCCAGTCTATTCCTGTATAAGACCAGTTCAACGAAAAGCAATCATAAATGTTTTAAGCTCTGCACAAAAGTTGCTGGCTTTATACCCCATGTGTTTAAACTTTCTCTCTGGCTTTTAAGGGTCTCACAAACACAGTTATTGGGTGTCATTTTCAACAAGGTAATGAGCAAGGCCAACTGAGGAGGGGGAGGTTAATGACGGGGTTTGAGATCTCTCTAAAGAATTTTTCGGAGTGACATGTTCCCACCGGCAGATGCCTGTCTGAACACAGATCAAGTCTGGTTCTGTTTGTACTGGGAATGACAAAGAGAAGGCTTTGTTTCACAATATGCCTGTGGGTTGAAGCAATAATCCTCGTAAGCCCTGTAAGAAATTGGGCTAGTAACAACGGGTAGACAGAAGTTGGAATGCAAAAAGTCACAAATAATGCATACAGTTGCATCCGTAATTTCATTGGCTAAGTGTTTTCTGAGAATACTCACTTTAAAGCCTTTGTACCTTTCTACTGCGATGCTTTATTGTTTACACCCTGGCAGAGCAGCCTTATCTCGCAGTCTTTTTTTTCCCCTTTTTTCTCTTTACACTCTCAATTTCTAATTCTAAGTCAAAAGGCTACCCGAAATACATAAAGAGTTTCTGTCTTGTCATCTTTAGAAGTCAAGCTTCAGGAAAGTAGTGGCTAGATATTTTTACTTGAAAGGAAATCTTTTGCATAACTACCTGCAGGGTCAATACTTCTACTCTTTGTTAGTTACTTATTAAAGTCCCTGACACCTCTGGCACAAGAGTCCATGTGTAGTGAGTTTCTATAATTAAAACCCCAGTGTATGCTTGTGTGTCATGTCAGGACAAACTTCACCATGCAGCCGTGGCTTGTATGTGAGGAATTCTATTATCTGTCTTACCTGCAGCCAAAATGTGACGGGTTGTTGCGAAAGGGAGCTAAGAGGGGAACTGAGGTTAAAAATTCACTGTAATTGTCATTTAAGAAAATCTTGTTATAGCGAAATCCGCTTTTTTTTTGCTTTTGTGTCAACAGAAGTCAGGAAAAAAGAATCACAGCATCAGACTGAAGCCGTTGGCCTTGCTTGAGCAATCCAAGGTAAGTTTTTGAAACGGCACTTCAAGAAATTGCAGTGTTTGTAACTGGCTTGGGAAAAAATAGGTTATAAGTGATCCACCTCATACTCCAACACCTTTGTGTCAGTCTCACCTTTACACAGTGTCCTTCTCTGTGGACAGGATGTTGGAATGTTTGTTGCAAAGCCTCCTTTAAACGTGGAAGGTCATGCCTCTGCCATTCAGCTGTGAAAGGTCTGCTTAGTGGAAATCTGACACTTGGTTGCTCCTGCTCCTAGTCTGTCCTCTTTGCACCCCTCTATCCTTCCCCCACCCACCACCTGTTTTGCATGGATCCACTTTCCCGTCCTTATTGTGAAATAAACCTGTTAAAAATCCCTCCAGACTCACTCTGTTTTAACTGTTTTCTGTAAACTTATGTGGACAAATTATCTCTTAGGAGTGGAGGGAAAGTAAGAAGAAAGGGCAATACCAAGCCGAACCATATGCAGGCAGATGACAGGCTATGAAGGAGGCGTATCCAGAAATGCTCTGTGGTTGCACACCAGTTAACAGAAGCTTTTGTGTGGGCCGGCCATCCCCTTGCTCAGCACACATACCGGGCCATAATAAAACATGAAAGATAAACAAGCCTATGTCCTTTGCTTCCCTTCCTCCCTTTAACCCATTTCGTGGAAAACCTTGTTCTTTTGATAGGCTTCTGGTGATCTTAAATTAATTTTAGGAACAGATAGTTGGCATTTTAATATTTCAGGTAGAGAGTGGATGACTGGTTCATGGTGACATATCCTCATTGCTTTGAGTTACAGACTGCCAGCCTGCCTGATCCTAGAAAAGAAGATTCTTCACAAAACATCCCGATAACACATTTTTTATGATATAGTTTGTTATTTCAAATCTGCCCTTTATGTTAAAGTTTAGAAATAGAATGTCCAGATGCAATGACAATTAAGCTGTTAAGTTTTCAGTGATAGCCCCTATTTCTGCAGTAAACTTGTAGACCCACTTTCCATACAGCCCCCCCCCCTTTTCCCTACCCCTCTCTACCCATCTCTTTCTCAGTTCCTTCCTTTCCTCCTATAGCAGCAAACCTTGGCTCTTTCCTGCAGCATGCTACCAGAGGCATGTCAAAGCTGTGGGAACAAGGACATCTTAAATAGCTTTATCTGGGTGTCAGAGTGAGGTTCGAATCAAGGAGTCAGAAAAAAAGTCTGAATTTTGAAGACACCCATGAGTAAAATTAATAGTAGATGGATAAAATTAAGAAAAGATAATTCAGTAAACATATACTGAGTCATTTCACTTTGCGAAAGATTAGAAATAAAGGAGAAAACTATATTTTCCCTGCAAGCCTCTGTGAAGTTTTTATTAACAAATTAGAACTGCCATTACCTCACTATGAAAACCCAGACCTTTCTTTTTTTTTTTTTTTCCAAAAGACTCAGTCCTTTCGCCAACAATAATACGTTTCTTGTTGAGAGTCAAAATGCTTCATATTCACCCCTCCCCTTCAATGTTGCATAGCTTTACACAAGCCTTGGGAAATGAGGGATCTTGGATCATGTGAAAAATTTGTCTGCTATTTCTGGCTCAACAGACTGACTGAAAATGATAGGTTGATGTGCAAATTAAGCCACAGGGTGACCTGAGGGGGGAAAACAAAAATTCCTTTAGTTCATTCTGAACCCCTTGGGGCAAAAGAGGGGTGCAACCAAGATGCTATATGCAGAAGTGTTAGTTGACCTTATTGGAAATGTGATCCCTATGAGTTAAAAGTGTCTTTGGTTCTCCTAAGAATCTTGTTTGTCTTTTCAACATGCATACAGTTCAATTGTTGTGACACATAATATTACAAGTTGACTGTGATGCTCAAGGTCTTGATATAATCAGATTATAAACCTTGGAAGTCACACTGAAATGCAAGGGGGAGAGGGATATAAATTGTGAGAGGTGAGATTAGGATGCAGATGCTCGCTGATGGTATGTGTCACCTCTGGAATTAACACCATCTCAATTCTCTGTATAACCACTAATGGCTGCTCTGATCCTTGTGTTTCACAAACAAGTGTCTGCAAAGAGCTATTTTAGAGTAGGGGAGCATGATATAGCCTTCAAGCACAGCACACATATTCAATTATTCTCAGTAATGCGGGACCACTCTATTATTGACGTGTTAATTGGTGCATTGCATGTTGTATGTCTGTAGACTGGATTTAGCAAACCAGAGAGTGTTTATGGATGGATCTCTCATACAAAAGGCATCCTCACGACATTTTTATTTCAAGAGAAAAAAGGATGGGTTGCTAAAATTTACATCCTGCACCACTGGATTTACTGTATATAAGTCATTACAGAATTATTGTGTCCCACCAGTCCAGGAACAGTGACCAGCCAAAGTGACGGGATGGGGGTGGGGGGTTGTGGTTTACTTATGCAACACTGTTATCTTTAGCGACATGAAATAGCACAGAAAATCAAAACTTAAAATTATCATTACCCAGCTAAATCTTGCTATATAATTGATACTGATAAAGACCTTTTTCCCCCTTTGATTTATAGTTTTCCCAAAATGGTCAGCCACCCCAGAGTTTTTGGTAGTTTTTCAGGTTACTACACAGTTTGGTGTTAACTGAAGAAACGACACCTTGCTGAATATGAGTGTTGTCCTTTCAAAATGAGAGTACAACTGTAACTTTTTACTCAAAGTTTTGGGTTGTAGTATAATTCAGCAAAATGAGACAATGCATTGTATTAAAAAAATGCTCAATAATCTGATGCTATTGTAGCAAACCAATGCCCCTTTCAGGATACAATTACAAACAAAATTGTTTGTGGTTTGGATAGTAGACCGCATTTCTCAAAAGAGCAACAAAAATTATCGGACATTTTCTGTGTAGTTATTCTGTTTTTTGAAACTGGTTCTTGGCTGTTTTATTGGATCATTTAATGGCTGCTGGATTACTGTACTTCAAGTGTAAGGATAATCTTTACTTGTCAAAATCAGGGGATATGTTCATGACAAACTAGATTTGTGCAAAAAATTTTTTAGACAATTAATACCAAGTTTCTTTTGAGTGTGTTGATGGAAGAATGTTCTCTTGAGTAGGAGTGAGTTAATCCATCTAAACATTTATTGGTTGTGTAGGGACACATGGTTCACCTGTGAGGAATAGAAGAGGGGGTAAGACTGGACAGTGAGTGTAGTAACAGACAACAGCTTAAACAGTCATTTGTGTGCTGCAGACATTGGAGCTCTGAAACAAGGGTGATGCAGGCGGTTTTGTTCGAGGCAGGGTGTGGTTTGACTCAACTCAAATTTTTATAAAACCTACAAAATAAGCATAAAGGAGGGATCTGATGGTTGGTATTCTGAGGCGTGGATTGGGAGTAGGGCTCACACTTCCTAAGAGTTTTCACACCATCTAGTGTTCACTATAGAGACCTGCAGGCTTGACTTCTAAATTTCAGTGAAGTTTGTCAATGGGTAGTTGAAACAATTGTGATGTTGTCATTGTGGGTAAAACTATCACTGTTCACAATATTGCCTTAAATTAAATATTTTCTTTGCACAGGAAACCAGAACTGAGGTTCCATCACACTTGAGCTTTAATACCGGAACATAAAGCAAAGAACAAAAAAAAAAGGTAACTTGCAAATTCAGTTAACAAAAACTGTATGTAAAAAGTGTCATCTTGTGTAGAAACATGGGCTTGCTGTGTATAAAACTCAGAAGCTTGGGGTGTTTTTCCATTAATCCATGATTTCTGTGTTTATGTTGGCAGATGGCTGAAGAAGAGGAAACCAGGGAGGTGCTCTTTCCAGATTGGGAGGGTCCAGACAAAACAGGTTTGACCATTGAACAGACAACTGATGGAGAACTCTTTGTTAAAGAGGTGAAAGGAGAGTCACCTGCAGCACGGTCTGGAAAAGTATATGAAGGTAGTATATCCTTTTATTTTCTCAAATGAATAAATGTGACCGAAGAATAGTCACACAGACATGCTACCTCATCCACGGAATAAGAATGTAAAATATTTTTTATCTGCTTTTCTTTGAATTCCAGGTGACCAGATTGTCGGAGCTACTGTCTACTTTGACAACATGAGCTCAGAAGAAACAGCTGAGCTACTGAAGACATTGAATCGTCATAAGGTGGGACTGAAACTACAAAACAGAGACAAATCACCTTGCTGCTCACCCTTGAGCACACCATGTCGTTCACCAATGGGAACGCTGACATGGGAAGGGAAGACCCGCTTTGGAGGATCAAGTCCAGATATCATCCTGGTAATTTAACATTGTCTTTGATTTCTTTTGACTTGATTTTGGACAACTTCTGAAAAATAAGGGTATACTAATATTTCCACAATGTATATCTGTCTGTTTACTCTATCCACAGGGTGGAGATGATGAAGACTACAAGAGGATTTACACAAAAAAGATTAAGCCAAGGCTGAAGTCTGAAGATCTTGCAGAAGGTGTAGATGTTCGCACAGAGCGTCACAGCAGCACAAGCAGTGATGGCAGCACAATAACCACCGTTACTCGACGCATCACCACCTACACTGTGGATATGCCTGGTGGCATAAGTGAGCAACTTGAACTTTCTGGCCCAGAGTTAAAGGGGCTAAGGATTGAATCTGGGGATGGCTCTCCACGTATCAGAATTTCACATGACAGTTCTTCAGGTAAAGTGGAAGGGGAAGGGGGTGTTTTTGAGTCAAGTGAAATCTCTTATCCTGGGAAAACAATAAGCTCTGTAGAGACACATGGCATCAGTGGAGGAGTTAAGACAACAACAATAACAAGAGAAGTAGAAAGACAAAAAGGTGCAGGTATAAGATATAAAGGACCTCACTTTGAGGTAGCAGAGGGCAAAGGCCAAGGAGGTTTTGAGATCTCCAGAGGGAATGGAGAGAAAGGTGGCGGGATGATTCGTGTGTCAGGGACAAGCATGACACTGGGTGGCAGTTCAAACACTGGGAGCAGCGAGGTGGGGGTGAGGGGAGGTGGAGATGTTTCCTCAGTTGATGAGAATGGAGGGTCAATCGGTATGTTTGTACCAGGAAAACGTGTACAGATTACACAACATGAAGATGAAAACAAAAGTTTAGGTGATAGGACAAAAGTCAAAATATCTGAAATCACCATCACTCAGCCAAGGGCAAAAGAATCAGATAATGATCAGAATGTTTCACTCAGTGGGGGCTTAACAGGAAGTGACACTGATATTAGAGGTGGTAGAATAGGAGGGAAAGTTATATCAATGGGCAATGTAACCTCAGGTTATTCCTCCACCCCAGGCAAGATTTCAGTCGGCAATTTGGATGGAAACCTTACTGGTTCGAGGTCAAGAGGTGAGATTAATGTTGACCCATCAAGCACAGTGAAAGAAATCCAAGCCTCTGGAAAAGACACAGAAGTCTCAAGTCATAAAACAAGGGTCTCGCTGAGTGGACTAGAAAAGTCGACAGCCAAGTTCCCTGTGACTGGAATAACAGGAGGAACAAATGCTGAAGATAAACTTGTCTCAAGCATTCAAACTGGAGCACAGAAGAGTATAGAAACAAAACCTGTGATCACAAGTCAAGAAAATGTAGATGTGTCATTGCCAGTAGTTGAAGGAAAAAGAAAAACTGACATTGACTTAATAAGAGGGGACAGTAAAGGTTCAATTGATGAATTTGAAAGGCCAAAAATAGAAAAAGCAACTTTTGGCTTCAAAGGACCTAACTTGGTGGGTTCAGGTGGCACCATTAACCTACCTGCAGCAGATATTGATGATAAAGCTCCTAATCTTGACATCAAAGGACCACAAATTCACATTGAAGGACCTAGCTACAACATCAAAGGAATGAAATGTGATGTGCCAACATTCCAAGGGCCAAATATCTCAAAGCCGGAAACTGAAATCAGTCTTAAAGGGCTGAATCTCAAAGGTGATAAAGAGGTGTCTGTGCCAAAAATTGAGGGAGACATGAAGGCACCTGGAATACACACTAAAGGTGAAGTTAAAACTAACAAGGGACCAGAGGGTGTGATTGGAATGCCTGAAATAAGCATACCAGCAATTGGCTACAAAGGACAAAAAATTGGGGTATCAGGAGTTGATGTCAACATTACTAAAGAAGAATTTGGATTAGCGGGACCCAAAGAGACAAAAATGTCCATGCCAAAAGTCTCCTTGCCAGAACTGGATGTCAATCTGGAAGGGCCAAAAGTAAAAGGAGGTGTGGACGTGTCTATTCCAAAAATTGAAGGTGATATTGGGGGGCAAAGTCTGGATGTCAAGGGTCCAAGTGGTGGAATTGGTTTCTCTAAAAAAAAGTTACCATCCATGAAAGGCAAGGGTTCAAAAGTTGAAGGCCAAGATGTCGACACAGACCCTAAAAAGGCAGCCATTGATATTGAAGGACCAGATGTCAATCTTGAAGCACCAGAAGTCGAAATTGAAGGACAAGGGGGAAAGGTCAAAGGACCAGGATTTAAAATGCCAAAGATTTCAATGCCCAAAGCCTCCATGCCAGAAATGGATATCAATCTGAAAGGTTCCAAAGTCAAAGGAGATGTGGATGTTACAGTTCCAAAGATTGAAGGTGATATAGAAGGGCCAAATTTGGACATCAAAGGACCTGAGATAGACATTGGGAGTCCAAGTGGCAAAATCAAAGGACCCAGTTTCACCATGCCCAAAATATCTGGGCCAAATGTAAATGTGCCAGATGTTGATCTGAAATTCAGTGGTCCAAAGATCAAGGGAGATGTGGACATGTCAGTGCCAAAGATCAAGGGAGACATCCAAGGTCCTGATGTGGACATTGAGTGTCCAGATGTTGATGTCAAGGGAACAAAGGGTGGAATTGGATTCCCAAAAATGAAGATGCCATCTTTTGGATTCACAGGACCAAAGGTTGAAGGCCCTGATGTTGATATTAACTTTCCAAAGGCAGGTGTTGACCTTAAAGGACCAGATGTTGACCTTGAAGCACCAGAAGTTGAAATTGAAGGACAGGGGGGCAAGATCAAAGGGCCAGGATTTAAAATGCCAAAGATATCAACGCCAAAAGTCTCCATGCCAGAAATGGATATCAATCTGAAAGGTTCCAAAGTCAAAGGAGATGTGAATGTTACAGGACCAAAGATTGAAGGTGATATAGAAGGGCCAAATTTGGACATCAAAGGACCTGAGATAGACATTGGGAGTCCAAGTGGCAAAATCAAAGGACCCAGTTTCAACATGCCCAAATTATCTGGGCCAAGTGTAAATGTGCCAGATGTTGATCTGAAATTCAGTGGTCCAAAGATAAAGGGAAATGTGGACGTCTCAGTGCCAAAGATCAAGGGAGACAACCAAGCTCTTGATGTGGACATTGTGGGTCCAGATGTTGATGTCAAAGGAAACAAAGGTGGAATTGGATTCCCTAAAATTAAAATACCATCTTTTGGATTCACAGGACCAAAGGTTGAAGGCCCTGATGTTGATATTAACTTTCCAAAGGCAGGTGTTGACCTTAAAAGACCAGATGTCAACCTTGAAGCACCAGAAGTTGAGATTGAAGGACAGGGGGGCAAGGTCAAAGGACCAGGATTTAAAATGCCAAAGATATCAATGCCGAAAGCCTCCATGCCAGAAATGGATATCAATCTGAAAGGTTCCAAAGTCAAAGGAGATGTGGATGTTACAGTTCCAAAGATTGAAGGTGATATAGAAGGGCCAAATTTGGACATCAAAGGACCTGAGATAGACATTGGGGGTTCAAGTGGCAAAATCAAAGGACCCAGTTTCAACATGCCCAAAATATCTGGGTCAAACATACACATGCCAGATGTTGATCTGAAATTTGGTGGTCCAAAGGTCAAGGGAGATATGGATGTGTCAGTTCCAAAGATCAAGGGAGACATCCAAACTCCTGGTTTGGACATTGAGTGTCCAGATGTTGGTGTCAAGGGAACCAAAGGTGGAATTGGATTCCCAAAAATGAAGATGCCATCTTTTGGATTCACAGGACCAAAAGTTGAAGGCCCTGATGTTGATATAACCCTTCCTAAGGCAGATGTAGGCCTTCAAGGACCAGATGTCAACCTTGAAGCACCAGAAGTTGAAATTGCAGGACAGGGGGGCAAGATCAAAGGACCAGGATTTAAAATGCCAAGGATATCAATGCCCAAAGCCTCCATGCCAGAAATGGATCTCAATCTGAAAGGGTCCAAAGTCAAAGGAGATGTGGATGTTACAGTTCCAAAGATTGAAGGTGATATAGAAGGGCCAAATTTGGACATCAAAGGACCTGAGATAGACATTGGTAGTCCAAGTGGCAAAATCAAAGGACCCAGTTTCACCATGCCCAAAATATCTGGGCCAAACATACACATGCCAGATGTTGATTTGAAATTTGGTGGTCCAAAGGTCAAGGGAGATGTGGACATGTCAGTGCCAAAGATCAAGGGAGACATCCAAGCTTCTGATATGGACATTGAGTGTCCAGATGTTGATGTCAAGGGAACAAAGGGTGGAATTGGATTCCCAAAAATGAAGATGCCATCTTTTGGATTCACAGGACCAAAGGTTGAAGGCCCTGATGTTGATATTACCTTTCCAAAGGCAGGTGTTGACCTTAAAGGACCAGATGTCAACCTGGAAGCACCAGAAGTTGAAATTGAAGGACAGGGGGGCAAGATCAAAGGACCAGGATTTAAAATGCCGAAGATGTCCATGCCAAAAGTCTCTTTGCCAGAAATGGATATCAATCTGAAAGGGTCCAAAGTAAAAGGAGATGTGGATGTGTCAGTTCCAAAGATCAAGGGAGACATCCAAGCTCCTGGTGTGGACATTGAGTGTCCAGATGCTGATGTCAAGGGAACAAAGGGTGGAATTGGATTCCCAAAAATGAAGATACCATCGTTTGGATTCACAGGACCAAAAGTTGAAGGCCCTGATGTTGACATAAACCTTCCAAAGGCAGGTGTCGACCTTAAAGGACCAGATGTCAACCTTGAAGCACCAGAAGTTGAAATTGAAGGACAAGGGGGCAAGATCAAAGGACCAGGATTTAAAATGCCAAAGATGTCCATGCCAAAAGTCTCTTTGCCAGAAATGGATCTCAATCTGAAAGGGTCCAAAGTAAAAGGAGATGTGGATGTGTCAGTTCCAAAGATCAAGGGAGACATCCAAGCTCCTGGTGTGGACATTGAGTGTCCAGATGTTGATGTCAAGGGAACAAAGGCTGGAATTGGATTCCCAAAAATGAAGATACCATCGTTTGGATTCACAGGACCAAAAGTCGAAGGCCCTGATGTTGACATAAACCTTCCAAAGGCAGGTGTTGACCTTAAAGGACCAGATGTCAACATTGAAGCACCAGAAGTTGAAATTGAAGGACAAGGGGGCAAGATCAAAGGACCAGGATTTAAAATGCCAAGGATATCAATGCCGAAAGTCTCCATGCCAGAAATGGATCTCAGTCTGAGAGGTTCCAAAGTCAAGGGAGATGTGGATATGTCTGTTCCAAAGATTGAAGGTGATATGGAAGGGCCAAAGGTTGAAATTGAAGCCCCAAATATTGACATTGGGGGTTCAAGTGGTAAAATCAAAGGACCCAGTTTCAACATGCCCAAAATATCCGGGCAAAACATACACATGCCAGATGTTGATCTGAAATTTGGTGGTCCAAAGGTCAAGGGAGATGTGGACGTGTCAGTGCCAAAGATCAAGGGAGACATCCAAGCTCCTGACGTTGACATTGAGTGTCCAGATGTTGATGTTAAGGGAACAAAAGGTGGAATTGGATTCCCAAAAATAAAGATACCATCATTTGGATTCACAGGCCCGAAAGTAGAAGGCCCTGATGTTGACATAAACTTTCCAAAGGCAGGTGTTGACCTTAAAGGACCAGATGTCAATCTTGAAGCACCAGAAGTTGAAATTGAAGGACAAGGGGGCAAGATCAAAGGACCAGGATTTAAAATGCCAAGGATATCAATGCCCAAAGTCTCCATGCCAGACATGGATCTCAATATGAAAGGGTCCAAAGTCAAAGGAGATGTGGATGTTACAGTTCCAAAGATTGAAGGTGATATAGAAGGGCCAAATTTGGACATCAAAGGACCTGAGATAGACATTGGAAGTCCAAGTGGCAGAATCAAAGGACCCAGTTTCACCATGCCCAAAATATCTGGGCCAAACATACACATGCCAGATGTTGATTTGAAATTTGGTGGTCCAAAGGTCAAGGGAGATGTGGACATGTCAATGCCAAAGATCAAGGGAGACATCCAAGCTCCTGATATGGACATTGAGTGTCCAGATGTTGATGTCAAGGGAACAAAGGGTGGAATTGGATTCCCAAAAATGAAGATGCCATCTTTTGGATTCACAGGACCAAAGGTTGAAGGCCCTGATGTTGACATAAACCTTCCAAAGGCAGGTGTTGACCTTAAAGGACCAGATGTCAACCTTGAAGCACCAGAAGTTGAAATTGAAGGACAGGGGGGCAAGATCAAAGGACCAGGATTTAAAATGCCAAAGATGTCCATGCCAAAAGTCTCTTTGCCAGAAATGGATATCAATCTGAAAGGGTCCAAAGTAAAAGGAGATGTGGACGTGTCAGTTCCAAAGATCAAGGGAGACATGCAAGCTCCTGGTGTGGACATTGAGTGTCCAGATGTTGACATCAAGGGAACAAAAGGAGGAATCGGATTCCCTAAAATGAAGATGCCATCTTTTGGATTCACAGGCCCGAAAGTAGAAGGCCCTGATGTTGACATAAACTTTCCAAAGGCAGGTGTTGACCTTAAAGGACCAGATGTCAACCTTGAAGCACCAGAAGTTGAAATTGAAGGACAAGGGGGCAAGATCAAAGGACCAGGATTTAAAATGCCAAAATTATCAATGCCCAAAGTCTCCATGCCAGAAATGGATATCAATCTGAGAGGTTCCAAAGTCAAGGGAGATGTGGATGTTACAGTTCCAAAGATTGAAGGTGACATGGCAGGGCCAGAGGTTGAAATTGAAGCACCAAATATTGACATTGGGGGTTCAAGTGGCAAAATCAAAGGACCCAGCTTCACCATGCCCAAAATATCTGGGCCAAACATACACATGCCAGATGTTGACTTTAATCTTCGTGGTCCAAAGGTCAAAGGAGATGTGGATATGTCAACGCCAAAGATCAAGGGAGACATCCAAGCTCCTGGTGTGGACATTGAGTGTCCAGATGTTGACATCAAGGGAACAAAAGGAGGAATCGGATTCCCAAAAATGAAGATGCCATCTTTTGGATTCACAGGACCAAAGCTTGAAGGCCCTGATGTTGACATAAACCTACCAAAGGCAGGTGTTGACCTTAAAGGACCAGATGTCAACCTTGAAGCACCAGAAGTTGAAATTGAAGGACAAGGGGGCAAGATCAAAGGACCAGGATTTAAAATGCCAAGGATATCAATGCCCAAAGTCTCAATGCCAGAAATGGATCTCAGTCTGAGAGGTTCCAAAGTCAAAGGAGATGTGGATGTGTCTATTCCAAAGATTGAAGGTGACATGGCAGGGCCAGAGGTTGAAATTGAAGCACCAAATATTGACATTGGGGGTTGTTCACCGTTTTAGTTTCCTGGGTCGAAGTGGTACGGGTTTTATAGACCCGGTTTGTATGTGTACGGTCTACAACTGAAATTAGAAGCACCAGGTTTCCAGTTTCCTCTACACCTATACAGTTGCGGAAAGATCAAGGGAGACATCCAAGCTCCTGGTGTGGACATTGAGTGTCCAGATGTTGACATCAAGGGAACAAAGGGTGGATTAGGTCTCCCAAAAATAAAGATGCCATCTTTTGGATTCACAGGACCAAAGGTTGAAGGCCCTGATGTTGATCTAAACCTTCCAAAGGTGGATGTTGGCCTTAAAGGACCAGATGTCAACCTTGAAGCACCAGAAGTCGAAATTGAAGGACAAGGGGGCAAGATCAAAGGACCAGGATTTAAAATGCCAAAGATATCAATGCCCAAAGTCTCCATGCCAGAAATGGATCTCAATCTGAGAGGGCCCAGTGTCAAAGGTGATGTGGATGTGTCTGTTCGAAAGGTTCAAGGTGATATAGAGGGGCCAAATTTGGACATCAAAGGACCTGAGTTAGACATTGGAAGTCCAAGTGGCAAAATCAAAGGACCCAGTTTCACCATGCCCAAAATATCTGGGCCAAACATACACATGCCAGATGTTGATTTCAATCTTGGTGGTTCAAAGGTCAAGGGAGATTTGGATGTGTCAGTGCCAAAGATCAAGGGAGACATCCAAGCTCCTGGTGTGGACATTGAGTGTCCAGATGTGGACATTAAGGGAACAAAAGGTGGAATTGGATTCCCTAAAATGAAGATGCCATCTTTTGGATTCACAGGACCAAAGCTTGAAGGCCCTGATGTTGACATAAACCTTCCAAAGGTGGATGTTGGCCTTCAAGGACCAGATGTCAACCTTGAAGCACCAGAAGTTGAAATTGAAGGACAGGGGGGCAAGATCAAAGGACCAGGATTTAAAATGCCAAAATTATCAATGCCCAAAGTCTCCGTGCCAGAAATGGATATCAATCTGAAAGGGTCCAAAGTCAAAGGCGATGTGGATGTTACAGTTCCAAAGATTGAAGGTGATATAAAAGGGCCAAATTTGGACATCAAAGGACCTGAGTTAGACATTGGGAGTCCAAGTGGCAAAATCAAAGGACCCAGTTTCACCATGCCCAAAATATCTGGGCCAAACATACACATGCCAGATGTTGATTTCAATCTTGGTGGTTCAAAGATCAAAGGTGATCTTAAAGAGGATGTGAAGATTCCTAAACCTTCATTCAAAGGAGCGGATGTTGACTTAAATGTCCCANATTAAAGAAAGGTGATGGGGGCATCAAAGGTTCTGTTGATGGATCCAAGAAGCTGGATGTCGACCTTGGAACATCTGGACAAAAGAGCAAGGGAACAAAATTCAAATTACCAAAATTTGGTTTTAGAACTCCAAAGGTTGAAATGCCAGATGTTGATGTACACCTAGCCAAAGCTGATATTGACATCAAGGCACCGGATTTGAACAAAAAAGGCACTAAAGTTGAAATAGAAGGTCCAAGTGGCAAATTGAAAGAACCGGGTTTCAAAATGCCAAAATTTTCTGGACCAAATGTTACCATGCCAGATGTGGATTTGAACTTGAAGGGTCAAAAACTGAAGGGTGATGTGGATGTTACAGTTCCAAAGATCGAAGGTAAAATCAAAGGGCCAAAGGTAGACATTGAAGCACCCAAACTTGACATTGAGAGCTCAAGTGGCAAGATCAAAGGACCCAGTTTCAACATGCCTAAAATAACTGGGCCCAGCATTTCGATTCCAGATGTTGATTGGAAATTTAGTGGTCCAAAGATCAAGGGAGACATCCAAGCTCCTGATGTGGACATTGAGTGTCCAGATATTAACATGAAGGGAACCGGAGGAGTTGATCTCCCAAAATTAAGGATGCCCAAAATAGCATTCAAAGGACGAAAAATGGACAGCTCTGATGTTGATATAAACTTCCCAAAAGGAGACATTAATATTAAGGCACCCGATGTCAACCTTGAAGCACCAGAAGTTGAATTTGAAGGACAAGGGGGAAAGTTCAAAGGACCAGGTTTTAAAATGCCAAAGTTATCCATGCCAAAAGTGTCCTTGCCAGAAATGGATCTCAATCTGAAAGGGTCCAAAGTCAAAGGAGATGTGGATGTTACAGTTCCAAAGATTGAAGGTGATATAGAAGGGCCAAATTTGGACATCAAAGGACCTGAGATAGACATTGGAAGTCCAAGTGGCAAAATCAAAGGACCCAGTTTCACCATGCCCAAAATATCTGGGCAAAACATACACATGCCAGATGTTGATTTCAATCTTGGTGGTTCAAAGATCAAGGGTGATGTGGATGTGTCAGTGCAAAAGATCAAGGGAGACATCCAAGCTCCAGATATGGACATTGAGTGTCCAGATCTGGACATCAAGGGGACAAAGGGTGGATTTGGTCTCCCCAAAATAAAGATGCCATCTTTTAATCTAAAAAGTCCAAAAATGGAAGGCCCTGATGTTGACATAAACCTCCCAAAAGCTGACATAAGTCTGGAAGGACCAGATGTCAACCTTGAAGCACCAGAAGTTGAGATTGAAGGAATGGAAGGCAAGATCAAAGGACCAGGATTCAAAATGCCAAAAATAAAAATGCCCAAAGTCTCCATGCCAGACATGGATCTCAATCTGAGAGGGCCCAGTGTCAAAGGTGATGTGGATGTGTCTATTCCAAAGATTGAAGGTGATATAGAAGGGCCAAATTTGGGCATCAAGGGACCTGAGTTAGACATTGGAAGTCCAAGTGGCAAAATCAAAGGACCCAGTTTCACCATGCCCAAAATATCTGGGCCAAACATACACATGCCAGATGTTGATTTCAATCTTGGTGGTCCAAAGGTCAAGGGTGATGTGGATGTGTCAGTGCCAAAGATCAAGGGAGACTTCCAAGCTCCTGATGTGGACATTGATTGTCCAGATGTGAACATCAAAGGAACAAAAGGTGGAATTGGATTCCCTAAAATGAAGATGCCACATTTCGGACTCACAGGACCAAAAATTGGAGGCCCTGATGTTGATCTAAACCTTCCAAAGGTGGATGTTGGCCTTAAAGGACCAGATGTCAACCTTGAAGCACCAGAAGTCGAAATTGAAGGACAAGGGGGCAAGATCAAAGGACCAGGATTTAAAATGCCAAAGATATCAATGCCCAAAGTCTCCATGCCAGAAATGGATCTCAATCTGAGAGGGCCCAGTGTCAAAGGTGATGTGGATGTGTCTGTTCCAAAGGTTAAAGGTGATATAGAAGGGCCAAAGTTGGACATTAAAGGACCTGAGTTAGACATTGGAAGTCCAAGTGGCAAAATCAAAGGACCCAGTTTCACCATGCCCAAAATATCTGGGCCAAACATACACATGCCAGATTTTGATCTGAAGTTTGGTGGTCCAAAGATCAAGGGTGATGCGGATGTTTCACTGCCAAAGATCAAGGGAGACATCCAAGCTCCTGATGTGGACATTGAGTGTCCTGATGTGGATATCAAGGGAACAAAAGGTGGGTTTGGTCTCCCCAAAATAAAGATGCCATCTTTTCATCTTAAAAGTCCAAAATTGGAAGGCCCTGATGTTGACATGAACCTCCCAAAAGCTGACATAAATCTTGAAGGACCAGATGTCAATCTTGAAGCACCAGAGGTTGAGATTGAAGGACTGGGAGGCAAGATCAAAGGACCAGGTTTTAAAATGCCAAAAATAAAAATGCCCAAAGTCTCAATGCCAGACATGGATCTCAATATGAAAGGGCCCAGTGTCAAAGGTGATGTGGATGTGTCTATTCCAAAGATTGAAGGTGATATAGAGGGGCCAAAGTTGGACATCAAAGGACCTGAGTTAGACATTGGAAGTCCAAGTGGCAAATTCAAAGGACCCAGTTTCACCATGCCCAAAATATCTGGGCCAAACATACACATGCCAGATGTTGATTTCAACCTTGGTGGTTCAAAGATCAAGGGTGATGTGGATGTTTCAGTGCCAAAGATCAAGGGAGACATCCAAGCTCCTGATGTGGACATTGAGTGTCCTGATGTGGATATCAAGGGAACAAAAGGTGGGTTTGGTCTCCCCAAAATAAAGATGCCATCTTTTCATCTTAAAAGTCCAAAATTGGAAGGCCCTGATGTTGACATGAACCTCCCAAAAGCTGACATAAGTCTTGAAGGACCAGATGTCAATCTTGAAGCACCAGAGGTTGAGATTGAAGGACAAGGGGGCAAGATCAAAGGACCAGGTTTTAAAATGCCAAAAATAAAAATGCCCAAAGTCTCAATGCCAGACATGGATCTCAATATGAAAGGGCCCAGTGTCAAAGGTGATGTGGATGTGTCTATTCCAAAGATTGAAGGTGATATAGAAGGGCCAAAGTTGGACATCAAAGGACCTGAGTTAGACATTGGAAGTCCAAGTGGCAAATTCAAAGGACCCAGTTTCACCATGCCCAAAATATCTGGGCCAAACATACACATGCCAGATGTTGATTTCAACCTTGGTGGTTCAAAGATCAAGACACTACACCTACAAAGTCACGGTTTCTAGTTCCCTCTGTAGGTTCGAGGACTACACCTGTAACTCACAGGTCTACACCTGTAGTTCCCTTGTTTCCCACCTAATCCAGAGGGTTTTTATTTCTACGGTAGAAAAGTAGAATTTTCAGGTTTTGACCTTCCGGGACTACAACTGTACCTGGAGGGGTTTCGACTGTATTCTCTTGAAGGACCAGATGTCAATCTTGAAGCACCAGAAGTTGAGATTGAAGGACTGGAAGGCAAGATCAAAGGACCAGGTTTCAAAATGCCAAAAATAAAAATGCCCAAAGTCTCCATGCCAGAAATGGATCTCAATCTGAGAGGGCCCAGTGTCAAAGGTGATGTGGATGTGTCTATTCCAAAGATTGAAGGTGGTGTAGAAGGGCCAAATTTGGACATCAAAGGACCTGAGTTAGACATTGGAAGTCCAAGTGGCAAAATCAAAGGTCCCAGTTTCACCATGCCCAAAATATCTGGGCCAAACATACACATGCCAGATTTTGATCTGAAATTTGGTGGTCCAAAGGTCAAGGGTGATGTGGATGTGTCAGTGCCAAAGATCAAGGGAGACATCCAAGCTCCTGATGTGGACATTGAGTGTCCAGATGTTGACATCAAGGGAACAAAGGGTGGATTTGGTCTCCCCAAAATAAAGATGCCATCTTTTAATCTAAAAAGTCCAAAAATGGAAGGCCCTGATGTTGACATGGACCTCCCCAAAGCTGACATAAGTCTTGAAGGACCAGATGTCAATCTTGAAGCACCAGAAGTTGAGATTGAAGGACTGGAAGGCAAGATCAAAGGACCAGGTTTCAAAATGCCAAAAATTAAAATGCCCAAAGTCTCCATGCCAGAAATGGATCTCAATCTGAGAGGGCCAAGTGTCAAAGGTGATATGGATGTGTCTATTCCAAAGGTTAAAGGTGATATAGAAGGGCCAAATTTGGACATCAAAGGACCTGAGTTAGACATTGGAAGTCCAAGTGGCAAAATCAAAGGACCCAGTTTCACCATGCCCAAAATATCTGGGCCAAACATACACATGCCAGATGTTGATTTCAACCTTGGTGGTTCAAAGATCAAGGGTGATGTGGATGTTTCAGTGCCAAAGATCAAGGGAGACATCCAAGCTCCTGATGTGGACATTGAGTGTCCAGATGTGGACATCAAGGGAACAAAGGGTGGATTAGGTCTCCCAAAAATAAAGATGCCATCTTTTCATCTTAAAAGTCCAAAACTGGAAGGCCCTGATGTTGACATGGACCTCCCCAAAGCTGACATAAG